>JBCJKH010059376.1:42227-53387 GCA_039877255.1 Loriculus beryllinus | reverse complement strand
GTTTTGAGTTATAGAGCATAAAAAGCCCCCGAGCTGTTTCTTCATTTTTATCCTGACCTTCCCTGATGTGCCTCTGTTTTTCATAGCTGAGACATATTTCTTCCAAAATGTGACTCCTAAATACATTCCATTTATGGTGTAAAGAGAGAGTATTCTCTGTAGCTGTTTATATTACAAATGTGACAAGATACTGCATGTCTAGAAACAAATAGAAGAGTCATTGTGCTTTCAGCTTTGCAGGATTGAGTCTTATTGACAAGTAGGATATTGCAGCACCTGGAATAAGTCCAGTGATTTAAGTTTTCTATAGTAAAAGTGCACGACAAGTCTTAAGTGGCAGATGAAGTTCCTATAATTCAGAAAATGTCATTTTATCAAGGATTAATAGAAACTGAGAGAAGTCACTGAAACTGTGTCACACATGACTGTATATGCTCTATCTGCACATCTCCCCCATGTTCCCCCATAAAAACAATGGAAGGCATATCTTCTCTGTGGCATCTACTCATTCATTTACCTGGGCTTGTCCTCATGTGAAGTACAACATCCAAAACCCTGAAAAAGGTGATGGTTTGTGAATTATCTGTCATTTCTATGCTGTACATGAAAGCTGGGGTGAGTTTTCTTCTCCACAAGCCAGCTGCCAGGAGGGAGAGCTGGCTGGACAGAGAAGTCCTGAGTTAGTGGGGAGCTGAGCGATCCTTGTGTGCCAGGTTACCCAGAATAATCCGTTTCTGACTATACTTTTATGATCACTGTTTTTCCTCCTTGAAATATACACTTGATCCCCTCACCCTCCCCTATATACAATTATATATAATTGTATATCACAGAGGGGAGAAAGCAATCATGTTTTGTCCACACAAACCAGCAACCAATTCCCTCTTGAAAGTTCCAATTAAGGACAAAGTAACCTGTGTGCTTCTTAAATCCACTGCCCAACTTCAAAAAAGATTTACACCAAGATTCATGGATATAATTTATCTGGAAAAAAAATATTAAAACCCAAAACACATCAACTGTGCACGAAGCAAAGCCTCCCTTTGTGTGCTCTCAGAGGGTTTTTCCCCCCCAACACATGCACACATACTCCCCCCCCCTGCCGTAAGAGATCCATTTTATAGATTCAAGGACAGCTCTCTCCAAGAGAAGAAGAGACGTTGCCAAGATACCAGATGCGGTTCCATTCAAGACCACTCATAGGAGCAATTCAAGATGAAATCAAATTAGATGTGTTGGTTATACATAGCGCAGCCTGCTCGGGATACTAAATGACAGAGTTTGCCAATAATTAAGTGAAATCTCAGAGATGATGAGTCCCCAGAGCTCTCTAGGTTATGTCGGTCTAATTCCAAGTGTCATCATTATAGCAGCAGAGCAAAATACTCTGCATAGGCCACAGAGCTGGAATTTTTACTGTGGATATTAGCTTCTCGTAGCCAGTGCTACAGGGCAGTACTGAGCTTCATTACATGTCTTCTGCTATTAGACTAGCTTAACCTTTCCCTGTTATAAAGCTCCTGAAAGTTGACTCCCACTTAATAATTGATAGTTAACACTTACTATCGATAGCAGTATTTGTAGTCAGAGCACTTTACAAAGAGCTCATTAAGCTCTCTGTGTACCCCCCAACCTGAGGTGTCCTGCACAATTCTCCTAATTTTGCAGAAAGGGAAACCGAGGCAGGAAGGTTGTGACTTAGCCTGGGGCTGGAGGACAGTGTCACAGCTGGCACTACCGCTCCTCTGCTTTTTTATGGGAGAGCTGGCTGAACTTCTGATGCTGGGAAGCAGATAGTTCTCAAATTCAATGGGATAGAGGTGCAAGGAGCTTCCTCCAGCCCTGGAGAGCATTCTGCTGAGCATTCCCATTGCCTACAGGCAGTCAGAAGCAAAAGGCAGCCTGCTGTTGGGTACTGTAGCCTGCATGAGCTCCTTTGCAGGTCTGCCTGAGTGGATGCTGTGTTGAGGGGAGACTGGAAGCACTCTGCACAAGTGATAAGTGCCACCTAGTATTTTATCTTGCAATTTGAGCTTCCTCATCAGTCTTACTGGAGACCATCAGGATGAACCCACTTAACAGTGTTTGTACCTTTGCCTAACTCCATCCCTATAGTTAGGGTGAGCAGATCTAATTAGAGAGCACAGTGGACCCACTTTGCACAGGATTCAGAACATGAGACAGAGTAGGATCAGACCCAGATGTTTCCAAAATGTGCTCCCAAGGAGGCTATCCTCCACAGCCCTCTCACAGCAGGACTGAGCCCTGATGGAATCAGCTTGCCAGGAGTTTCATGGTGCCCATTTCATTACCATCCCTTGCTCTGCTCCCAGAAAACTGAACCCCACAGCCGTATTCAGAGGGGTAATGACTGTTTCCAGCCTTGCAAATATTCACATTGCTTGGAGTTGAAAATGGTGCACCGAATTTGTGATTCTAGGAGATCACTGACTGAACAGAAACCCTCCCCAAAACCCAGGAACTCATTCCAAAAGAAATTATCTAAATATTAAAGAAGTTATTGGAGGGCGGATATAAAAAAAGTTGCTCTGAAGCTAAGACTTCCAGGAAGGGCTTGCTCAAAATTTAACATCTCTTATGGCACGGAGAGGGAAAAATCTTGGGGACTGTGGCATGGAAGTTGCTTTAACAAATAGCACAGAGGAAGGCAAAACCTACTCTCCATTACCCCAGGCTACAGTACCTAAGGTGGCAGGGTAGGACCAAATCCTGGTTTAACAGTGCTGCAGTACCTCTGTTGGCCCCTCCCAGCTCTGGTTGCAGGCACTTCTTCGATGTCACTGCCCAGTGATGTCCACAGCCCTGGCCATCCTCCTGCTGGCACCTTGCTGTGGCTTGGGAAGGTCTGCAGAGCTCAGCTTGCCATCAGCTCTGCACCGTGCTCCTGACAGACTGACGATGCAAATGGAGCTGGGTTTATTCACTGTGGAAAACAGCATCTCCAAGATGACTAGGAGGAAGTTATAAAATATATATAGAAGGTTCTGATAATGATCTTGGATAGATATGTTCATATTGCTAAAAGATTCAAACCTAAGAGGCTTTTAATTAAAGACTGAGGCACTCAGAGCTATCTTACCAAAGAGCTAATAAAATTATTGACTAAATCACTAACAAAGGCAACTGAAGCAAGGAGTTTAAATGATTTCCAGAGACTGTTCTCCAACTGAAGGTTATACTGAGAGAGCCAGCAGTGCAATTAAACCAAATGAGGTCAAGCATGTTGGGCCTTTAATGCCTCTGCCTGCTCCTCAGATTTCTTTTGTTCTTATAATTCAATTATAAAGCCCCCCGCTCAAGAACCATTTAACTGTCTCGTAAACCAGTTTGTAAACTTCTTTATTTTTCTGTAAATTGTCTCCTAAAAGTGGCTCTCAGCATTTCAGGCAGTGTGGAGCATGTACAGGCTTCACAGGGCCTTTTGTTCTCATCTGTGCATCGCATGCACATGGGTGTTCCCACGGGCCACAGCTCTCCCAGAGCATCCTCAGCCCAGGCAAAACATCCGCGGCTGGAGGTGGCAGCTGGTAAAAACTGTGCTGGAGAGCTGGAACAACTGTGACCGTTCTGTCTCTCATTCTGTCTTGCTCCATCCTCTTCCTCCGTGTGTTTTCTTTATCCTGTTTCTGTGTGAGGCAGAAAGAGGGAAACTTGTGTGTGCGCCTGATTTCCTGCCCACTAGGTCATGTATCCCAACCCTTAACATCATAAATGAGCAGGAAAGTCTGCTGGCCAACAGATGCCTATGTAGATCCATTCACAAATAGTTGAACACTTTTAAGGTATAGGGATTTTTTTCTTTATACTCTTTTGGTTTGGGGTTTTTTTTTTGGTTTTTTTTTTTGTTTGTTTGTTTTTTTTTTTTTTTTGTTTGTTTGTTGAGGGTTTTTTTTGGTAGAAATATGTTTGTAAAACAGGGTTAGGTGGAAGTTAGGTAGCTTCCAAACACAACACTCCTGCAGACTGCAGTCCTGTTGTTCACAGTGTCCGCTAACTATAAGGGAAGCTCCCATAATTTGGAGAGCTTGTAGGTCTGGGTGTCATGGTGCAATTTTTCCTGTGTAAGGAAGAGAGCATTTGAAGAATGAAACCGTTCCTGATTCACAATGGCATTTAAGCACCTATGGGAATAGAACAGAAGTCCTGAAGTTTGAACACAGAACTCCTGTTCAGATCATGGCTTTACAGACTTGGATTCCTGTTTGCAGGATTACAGGTCTTGGATACCTGTTTGCACCATGAGGGACCTTGCTACCTTTGTATGTCAGGCCCAGGATGGCTGTCTTCAAATGAGCCAGAAGCGAGGGTCTAAACCTCATACCCAGCAATGCTCCTTTTTAAAAACGCGGAACCACAAGTGGCAGCATTCTTTCTGTCCCATGTGTCCCACGTTCCAAATGACAGATCTCTGCTCAGTGATAAATTGAATGCTAGATGTGACTGTTGTAGCAGGAAAGGAAATACTTCTTTTTCCTCTCTATGTTTTAATTACAGCTAAGACAATTTGGTTGAGACGTTGGAAGTAGTGCTGACAGCTCTGTTTTCTCAGGAAGAAAAGAGAAAGCAAATGTCTCTGAGGTCCTGCAGAGGTGGTGTGATCTGTTCCCTCACTGTGCCTCAGCAGGAGCTGGGAAGTTCAGGGAGCTGATACCTGTCAGCCTCTGCTCTGTGGGCCGTCACAGATTTGCCATCCCCAGTTCCCCTCACTGTACAAGAGCAGGGTTAAATGGGGTGACTCCTTGTTTCCTGGAGAGAGGAACATTTACCCTGTTAGCACCAGCACAGTAATGACAACGGGAGTTAGAAATAAACTCATAACTCACTCTGCGACTGATCCCTCTTATAAGGTTAACATCATCTTTCTCAGTTTGTTAAAATCTTGTGCCTCCTTCCCCAAAGGAAAGAAATGTCAATACATGAAAGAAGAAGATAAGTTAATGCAACATTCAGGTTGCAGAGCTAGAGATTTTGGAAATGCTGAGGTAAGACGCCTGTATCAGTGCTAACTCAGCCACATCGCACACAGTATAGCAGCCTTGTTTCACTGGTCATGTGCATAGATTAATGTAATTACCTTTATTAAAGTATATCTCAAAGCATTGCTTGTTGCTAATCTGTCAAATTGTAGATGTGGTCGATGACTGTACCATGGTGGCATCTATAAGCAGTCATGTAGCACAATGCCCAGAACTACTGTTCTTCCCAGGCATGAGACCTATGGATTTACTCATATGCGTCTAATCTAACTGCAAGCCCAGTGGCATTTGCTGGATGGCAAAGGAGATTTTAGCTGAAAAAGTGCTTTTATTACTGTAAAAAATGAATGCAAAATGTCAAATATTTTACACCCAAGCCGATACTGGCAAAAGGCCAGAAATATTCTGGTTTCGCTTGGGGTGTGAATATATTTGATCATCTGTAATTCAAAAGCTTTTATTTCAAAGGAAAGAGACAGTGTGTTGCAATAGACTTTGTAGTGATTAAATATCAACTGTGCCACTTCTCTCCTAAAAGAGGTTTCCCACAGTTCTGTAGTAATACACAGTTCCAAAGGCCATACTGAGATTTATAGAGCTGTATATTCAAAAAATGGCACACGAGCCCCTTTGCTCAGCTAAAGTGGATTTGACTTGCAACCTGCACAGCTCTGCAGGACCGAGAAAGCAGCCACAGGTCCAGGGTGCCAGCAGGCCTGAGTGATTAGTGAACATGTGACAGTTGGGTCACTCAAATCTGTACAAGCAGTTAATCTAGCAAATTCTCAGTTCTGTGACTGGATACTTTGGAAGCTTTTGAAAGTATTTGCCAGGAGATCTGGTAAGGTTGGAGTAAAAGGACAGAAATTCATTTGAATTAAGAGAGTCAGAGCAGGTGGTGACAGCAGTGAATTTAATCCTCTCCATGAGTTTATTATTATAAACTGCTCTTATATTGTCCAAAGAACATCTCTCTCCTCTCCTCTTCTCTCCTGTTTTCTCCTCTTCTCTCCTTTCCTCTCCCAACTTCCCAAGAATTTAACATATAAAAGACAAGACATAAAACAGGACTGCATAACATCTGACCTGTGAGCTTGTGTAGCCTGCCAAGAACTTTCTTTGACCCATCGTAATGCTCTAGTAAACAGACATCTCTGGACTGCCTTCTTACACTTACCCTAGCACACAGCTGGGACGATGCTGAGCCTGCTAGGGGTTGGGACATATGGAAATTTGCTAACTCGTAGCCATTTAATTAGCTTTAAAATCAAGAATGATTTTTGCTCTTGGTTACTTGTGGCAATACTTGTGTTCCTCATGAGATAAATGCACAGGAATGTAGTAGATGAGTACCTGGATGGCATGAAGAGTTGTCCCCGACTGTGTCTGCAAAAAGCACATATAGAAATAAGGGGTGATTGATCTGCACAGTTTGGCACTTGTAAGACTTGAGTCAGATTCCTGCGTCCAGTTCTGAACTTTGCAGTTTGAACAGAGCTGAACTGGGGAGAGAGGAAGGGAAGGAGAAAGAGGGAGAACTAAAGCGCTAAGAGATGTAGGAAACCTGGCCTGGGAGGACAGGTTGAAACAACTGTCGTTATTAAATTTAGAAGAGTAATGAGGGAAGCTACAAGTCTCTAAAAATGATAATGGTGGTTTTTTAAATGTCAGTTGTCACTTCTTAGGTTCCTTAACACACAGTAAGAGAGAGGTGACTAGTTTACACCAAGGGATATTAGTTTAAATAGTAGCGCTTCATTTCTGGTGTGTGGATAGCACACTTGAGCAGTGGAACAGGTTGTCAGGGAAGGATGTGGAATCCCAGAGAGGGAAAATTTTTAGATCAAACAGTCGTTTTCCAGGTCTGAGCTACCTATTATTTTTATTCTTCTTTTTCACTACTCCCTGTTTGCACAGGTAGGTGGGATATGGAAAACACATTCTGTCTCAAGAATCACTACCGACTGCAGCTTACACAGAGCTCAGGTCATTGGTGCATCCTGAGGAGCTATCCAGCCCTGTGTTTTTAGAAGTATCTGAAAAATGCCCAGACAGAAATACTTGTGATTCACAGGATGGGATATGTGGAAGAACCAGCAGAGGTCCACAGAAAAAATGCTGATTGTTTAGTACCAAAAGAGTTATTTAAATCTCACTGTTGAGAAGACTGAATTTCATGACCAAATCTACCCCCCTGAAAGAAAAGGAAAAGTTCAGTAAGACTGAGATATGAACACATATAGCTGGCACTGGCTTTCCTCTCAAGAAAGAAGAGAAAAAGCAAAAACAAATAAAGAAACCCAAACTGACACCTTGAGCCTGAATTTAGACACAATCCTTTCTATGACTTGTGGAAGATAAGCACGTTCTCCTATTTCTGTATGTATCTTTGCCTCCTAAAACTTGTGAGGTCTTGGTAGCTTATTAATGGGCTTCTTGAAAGTGGCCTCAGCCTCCATGGACTACCCCAAAATAACTAGAAATGAGTTAACCGACTATACCCAACTGATCTAGAATAAGAACAACTGGCATCAGACACAAGATAAAAATTTTAATCATAATTTCAATATTAAAAATACTTTGGAAATTCAAAGGTTCCAAAAGTAGGCATCGTCCACCACAACCCCCTTTTAAGTATTTCATCTTGAGAAATAACCAATTCATGGGGGGTAGGGGGATTAAAGCTCTTTCACAACCATTATAGAATGCCCATAAAGAGATGTGGGGAAGAGTAGGTATATCAGCACGGCAAGAAACAGTTCCAAAGTGTCCAAATTCCAGTGAGAAATGTTTTAGGTTACTTTCTCTTTGGTTAACAAATCATGTTAACAAATACTGTGAATCTAACATGAATAACACAGCTAAACTAAGTTTTACTTTTTTGACTCCCAAGTTTATTAATTTGGTTCTCCAGGTTATTCTCAGCTTACTTGTGTAGAGCTTGACAACCAGAAAAGCTGAGCATTGCCAGCAGAGTGAGATATGAAGCACTCCCCACTTTTCATCTTTGTTTCTTTTTGGATGTTGTCATCTTTTCATTTCTCTTAAGATGGCATCCATCAGAATTCCTGTTCTTTTAGGGGTTTTGAAAAGCTTGCTGATGCTCCAGCATCCTGTTTTCTAGCACTGTAAACTAAGCCTGTCATGAAAACTCCAAAGCAATGAAACAGTTGAAGTTCAAAATCGTGCTTAGAAGAAGACATTTTAGAGACATATTTCAACCTCAGAACAACAGTGAGCAATGCTAAGCCTGCGGTTGGCAGGAAAATGAGATTATCTGATTATTTTATAAGTGTCAGTGTTATGCCATTCAACCCCTAGGTGCAGTCACATATCTGTTGGTTTGGCTGATCTATTATGATTATTCCCTATCAGAATGAGAAAGATAACCATATTTACAACATGTGCATGCTATCACTTGAAAGCATACACAGTGATGTTGGGAATAAGGTATTAAATGGTTATTGCCATAAAATACAGCTTATTCCCACTCCTCAATAACAAATGTTGCAAATAGTCTATCAATCAGCTCTGCCTTCACAGTGACTCTGAACATTTAAAGTCAGTAACTGAAATAGAAATGAAATTTCTAACAACATTTACTTTACAAAAGAAGTTGAGCTCTTTTATTCTGAGTATTTTTGATTTTCAGGGCTATCGTTATTGAAAGCCATTTAGACAAATTCCAAAACCCTAACATTGCAGGATAAATCATATTGGGCACAGATGAGTAATGCACAAGGTTTAAAACCAATTTGCCACTGTTCCAGGCACTGGGGATGAATCCTGCTCTGACTGAACTTGCAAATAACAGGCCCCTGGATTTCAATGAGATAATAATTTGATCCATGCGATTGCTTCTGTCTCTTTCTTTGATATTGCTGTAATTGTCTCTTCTTCTTTAATCCAAAACAACTGAGATAGAAAGGAAAAGCCACATATGTTTTTCTAAGGAAAGGGCAATACATAATGTTAAAAAAATGTTTCATCAAAGGTGCAACTGTTTAAAATGCAAAACAGATACTAGAGAGGTGACAAATCCAAGTTCTTAGGGTTTTATTTAAGATCTTTCAAGTGTTCATTTGTCAGGAATACTTGTTTAATTTTTTTAATGTATTCAGTTAGTCATATTCGGTTCTCTTTTACGTCCACTTCTCATGAATCACTTGACAGATGGACTTCTACAAGCACATCCCTGTGGGGAAAGTAAATTTTAAGTCATAATAAGAACATAAGACCTGCCATACTGGATCAGAGCAAAGGTCTGTCTAGTCCATACTCTGACTCTGTCAGTAGCCGAGAGCAGTATATTAGATTTTAACAGTAATGGCTTTGATCTTTCAGTGAGTATTAAGTTGCTGACTAAGCAGAAAATGAAAAGAAATCCCAAAAGCAGAGCATTCCAAAACAGAAAAAACAGCAAGTGAAACCGTTTCTCCCTGTGCCTTAAAGGTCTGTGTCTGACAAGAAATAGGTATCAGGCTGATCAAGTGTAGTAAAAGCGTTACCCTCACAGAGAGCACTGGAGTTGCTGAAACTTGAACATAATGTTGAGTACCAATAGCATTTATCTGTTTTGTTCTACACCCAGATAGATACAACTGCTTTGGGATACTATGGTCAGTTTTTCTGTTGCAAAATGGAAGGAGCTGATTAAATTCTACCAAAAGAGATAGTTTGGGTTTAGGAATTCGGGCTTGCACATAGTACACTGGCAATATCTAAAACCTGTTGCTCTCTCATTTCCAGAGTAAGAGCTCAATTTGTTCCACTGAGATTGTAGCAAAAGTCCTCAAGATTTAGCTCATCTCTTTAATTGCTGCTGTCTCAATTAAATTGTATCTGTGATAACAACAGCCCTCCTGGAGCCCCAACAGGAACTTGGGCACATTGTGAATAAATTAAATAATTGTGTGAATTATAAAGTTTAAAACTACTAGTTGTTGCATGAAAAACTACCTCAAGAGCACATACTTTTTGCAACCTTCATGCTCTAGGAAGTCTTAGAAAAAAAGGTGTTTAGTCTGACAAAAATCTACAAGGATCACTGCTAATTTGTTGATCAGCATTAGGTTCATTAAATATACGCACTTCATTATCTGATTAATTCAGAGGTAGGTTTGTAATCAGTGGTGAAATGTTTAAGATTCTTCTGCTGTGGCCTCCACAACCTCCTGCAGCTCATTAGAAAAGCTAATCAGATCGAATTTTCCACCATGCTGTTTATTGTAGCCCTAATGGAAGACAATCACTTTAAAATTACACTCTTGGCAGGTAATTTCTAAAAGCCATAAGCCATGCAAGCTCTGTTTTCCCTGTGCTCTTTGTCTTTCTTTACTAGGGTAAGGTAGGGAATGGTGATTTCTGTTAGGATTTAGAGGGCTATTTGCAGTACAGGATATAAAAGCTGCTGAACAGACTTTCTTTGTCTTTACCGTGTTTCTTCTCACCTGGCAGCCCCTTCAGAGATCATCAGTAATGCATGCTGAGTTTGTTTTAAAGCTCAGGTGGGTTTCCTACTTGGTGATTTAATTATTTAAAGCATTAAGAACTTTCTGCCTGTGCTCTTATCTTGGGATGAATAGCATTAGTCAAGAAACAAAGACAACTTTTTGGTCCTGGTGTTTTACAGATCAGTTATAAACCATGTTGTGCTGGAGCTTTCTGAACTAGGTTACTAGTGTGATCTAAAAGAAAACTATGGCAACATTTAGTGAAGTAGGACTGGAAAGGAAGGTGACCTAAAATACAGGCTACTCTTACATTTTTAATAACTGAGTATCTGTGAATTAAGAGAAGTGACAGCAGAAGTTGATAGTCATCTATTGTACTAGCAATTTTCCTGCCACTTCTCTGTTTTTCTGAAGGGCAGCTGAATCAGGGAATGCAGCAGGGACAGTCAGCAGCTGTGTGAGAAACCCTGTTATTCCACCCATTTGGGAAAAAATCCTTTCAGTGAAGTGAAGGACCAAAGCTGGGAGCCAGATGCAAGGTAGCAGAGCAATTTCTCTGGTCATTCTCCTGTTTTTTCCATCGTGTGAACAAAAGTCCACTTGTGGTTCAACTGTCAAATCTGTTAATCTCTCAATATATGAAAGGATGGGCTCTTCTGTGACTGGACAGACGCTGATGGAGACATGGGATGAAGGTATTTGTCCCCTAG
>JBCJKH010059376.1:0-42127 GCA_039877255.1 Loriculus beryllinus | reverse complement strand
AGGTATTTGTCCCCTAGCATGCAATCAGAAGTGAACCCATTGTATGATGGAGAATGCCAGCATTTTAGCTTTGAAAATGCTTTTGGTCATATGGTGGGGGAATAAGTGATATAAGGAATGATTGTCTTTAGTTGTTTGACATAAGAAGATCCCAATCTAAACCTTCCTTGTCAAACCATGTTCATCACATCTTTATCTATGGGCAGTAAAAGGTGAAAACATATCCATAGAACACCATGAAGAAGGTGCATGCCTAATACACAGGAGTCTTTTTGTCAACCAGTGTGCTCTAAATGTGCGAGGGCTAAATCCTCCTTTTGGGATGGGTCTTCTTGTCATAGGCCTGACTATATGGGTAAGCAGCAAATTGCTAATGCCAGCCCTACTTCCTCCTTCACGGATATGACAGCTTGAATAGGAAGAACCAGTCGTGCTTGGGTCACAAGATTGAAATGTGCTGTGCAGGAAAGGTTGGGGTAAAAGCCATAGCAAAATATATCCCCTTCAAATGGATGGCACTTCTGCTTTTCATTGGTTAGGATAATATTAGGTTTTCTGATATCCTGAAATACGACTTGGCTTCATGTTCTGTCATTCCACAGGGTCTGCTCCATTGGATGTGTACAGAGGTAACTGAGCTAGGAATAGAGAAGCATTGCAAGCATTGCATCTCCAGCCAGTGTCAGCTTTGCTCTAGAAGAGTATTTCTTGCAGTAAGGCAAGCATGAGTGTTCTGGCTTCGTTTTATGGGGTTACCTTGTGGGCTGCTCTGATGTGTATGGCAGAGCCACTCATCCACCAGTCATTTCTCATACCTGAGTGCTCAAAGGGCTGAATTTTGCTCATGCTCAGAAGCTCACAGCCTGTACAGTACGGGGATCTGGTTTTGAGGGCACAGGTATAGGCAAAGGCTCAAGTTAGGAGCCCAGACCATTTTCTCTGCTATTTGTGCAAGAAATGTGGTTCCTGAGAGATGATGCCTTTCTTCAAAGTTGATTTATTAAAACCTACGTTCAGGATTCTGGTTTGTTCTGTTACCCCTCAATTGTTCTTCAAGTTAAAACCTGGCTGTGAATGAAATACAGCTTCAGTATAAAATTGGAGATTTATGAGCCTCTTTAAACATAGAAATCAGACATGAAAATAATAATCAGTCATCTAATGCCATCTCCCTGTGAACATGCTTTTGTAGTATTAAGTGTCCTTTTGGCTGGTCTGGCTTTGTGCATCACGAGGCAATTTCAGTTCTTTTAATTAAAAACAACACCTCCTGAGGTGCAAGACCTGCCAGTTATCCTCTCGATACCCTTGAAGTCCATTGCCAAATGATTTCATCTTTGTCCTTCATCTGCCTCATCTTTCAGTGAACTTGCAGGTTACATGTGGATGGTGATATCCAAGACAACTGTACTGACTGATATTTATTATGCCACCAAAAACTCCAGTGTTACATCTATTTCTGTATTACTTTCTGTTTTAACCTGGCTCAGCACTGCTCTGTGTGACTCTGTGTAATGAGCCAGGATGTGTCCTCTGCAGTGGCAGGCAGCCCAATCCATAGCTAATGCACAACAGAATACAGCCCAGCTGCTCCAAGCTGGTATCTAACCTGATTTGTGGCTGATGATCCATAAGGCTATGGCTGATCCAGGCTCTCAGCAGCTCTACAATGCCCTTCCTCTGCCCTGGCGTGTGCTGCTAACCACGTCAGCTCCAACCTGCCTCACTGCTTCCCCTCAAATGGCACAGAAGTCACCTCCAAGCTGTCCCTGATACTACTCCCCCTTTTCTTCACCCTGGACTTCACTAAGCCTATCTTCAGGAGCCATGCCAGCTCTAGACCACTCGATTATTCCTGTATCTGTTGTTTCCTGAACTTCTAGCTATACAGCTAGAGAAAACATCCTTCTGATAGCTCTCTCAGCCCTTTATATGGCGCTTGAGTTCATACTGTATTTAGTCAAATTTATTGTGGTTAAGATGATGTCTCTACACCTTTCCAGTTAGGGCAGTGAGATTTAAACCTTTTTCAGTCATAATGAAACGTTTTATAGTAGCAGTGGGAAGTATCAAGCTATTTTAGGGGTTGGAAGCAATCTCTCTAGAGTTTATTTGCTGTAAAAAGAACTTCACTTTTGCATTTAAGTGCCTGGAGTCTTGGGATCTGGTTCCAAACAGAACCTTTTAAGTACAGTAACATTTCTATAATGAAGTATTCCTTTTCTGCATAGGCTTGTCTGAAGAATGAACATTATTAGAAGGTCGTGTTTGGCTCAAATCCGAAGCTTGCTTTTAGACAAGCTTTTCCAAAGCAGGGACAGATAGATGATCACAAACTAAAAGAGAAAGAAAAATCACTTCTCCTATAACAGAGATCTGATTGCTGTGCCCATTATCCCTGGCTGCATTTGTCACAGCTGCAATGTAACACAGAGATGAAGAGTGCTTTGACTAGAGCTCTTTTTAAAACCCACAGACGGGAACACTAGAGCCCTTTAGGACTGAAGCGGTACTCGGGCAAGGACAGCGTTGGATCCCGGCCCTCGTTCTGTGGGCTCTGCTGCCATCTCATGGTTCCATCGGCATTCCTGAAATCAGTCACTTGAAATGGCTCTTTCTGCGGTGGCAGCCCCGCTTCACCGGCAAGTCGGGATGGTTTATTCCCTTCCTTCCCGTTAAAGAAGTTAGGAAATGTCTGGGTGTTAGAAAGAAATTATGCTGCTTTTAATCGCAGAGCGGCTCATTTACGCTAGAGCACGGGGTTATGGACTACTTCTAAGACACAGAATAATTTAGATTGGAAAAGACCCTTAAGATCGTTGAGTCCAGCCATAAAGGTAACACTGCAACAAGTCAGAAAAGCAATCTTATGCCAGCAGTAGGCTCAAGGTTTTTGTACCTCCCTGTAAAGCTATCTGTAGCTTACAAATAGAAAAGATTGAAAAAGCATATTCTAAATTATTGATGGGTCTTTAGGTCTGACAGGACCTAAAGGTCTTTAGGTCTGGTCAGGACCTTTAGGTCTGACAGAACAGTCCCCGGGGCAGTGTGCGTGTTCGTGATGTGTCCAGCCCACAGCTGGCCCAGCATCTGGGAGCTACAGGTTGGTTTCCCCACAGAAACTGGTAGAACCCATACTAAACCTGTCACCTTGCCTCTGCAAAATCCCCTTCTCAGCAAAGAGATTCATTTATGAGTTAACTGTGGAACTAAATACAATGCAAGGGCAAAATAACTTTAATAAGTTTTTACAACTCTATCCTTCACTAATTGGTGGCTTTAAAAGAAAATGCTAAAAAAATACAAAAAAAAAGCTTGTTTTAAGTAAGCCTTTATTACAGTAAAGCAGTCTCCAACATCCATGTTTTCAACAACCAAAACCTAACCAAATTTGTATCTTAAACAATAAGATAGGTACAGAAACCAGCAATACTTTAGAAACCAGTAAACTTTTCACCGTTACAAACAAATAATTACCTTAAAGAGTGATATTTAAGTATTTGACTATTCAGTTGTTTTTAAAAATACTCCACATATAATTTAGCTGTGAGCCACCCTTTACAGCACTTTACAGTCACAGCCTACTCAAATCACCCTAGAAAAAGGCAGGCTTTTATGTATGGAAAAAATAAAGTTAACAAATAAACCAGTGTAATACTGCAAGGAAACAAATCTGTATGAGGAAAATTATGTAATCAGTAACAGAAAACAAACACTTGGTGTAATAAAGTGCACAAAGGGGGACTCCGATGCTGAATGTAACTTGAATGGGGGATTTCCATGTATAGGTAGAATAGCCGCAAAATTGGTTCCTTAGTGCTAGCTGAGCAGAATCCTTTCTTTTAAAATCTGTGCTAAAGAAAACGTTTTCTTGAGTATAAATAGTCCTTACAGTGTGTAAAGTTATTTAATTCATGTCTTAGCAGAAGAATGGTTTTGGCAGTCACTCCTCTGTTCAGTTTCAATGAAAACATATGTATTTGTGGTACAAATATCTGTATTTAGATCTGGAGATAGAAAAGAATGGGTACATTAATCCTACACTTTAGAAGTCAATGGAAGAACTCCTAAATTCAGTTGGAACAGGAAATGGTGCACTTTTTTTTTGTTTTCTAAATAGAGGACAACCATGTGAGGTTTTTCTCCTATTGGTTGGAGGAAGGAGTGTCTGCTGTACTATTAAACTCTCAGATAAACCACCAGGGCACTTGCAGTGTTGGAGATGCAACTTTTGTCTTTCTCTGTCCACAGATACACACAGCAATTTTATTCCTTTGGAAGCTCCTCCAGCATTGACTGGCCCCAGTTGTCAGCTGGCAAACAAAATATCCACTGGAGCATGAGGTACTTGAGGGGATGGAGGAACAAATCTCACTGTTGCTGAATTTTGCTCCTTGGTTAATTTTCATGTCTTCAGGCTACGCTTTCACTTGTGCTTTTTGCTGGGCATTGGGCAGCAAGCTTTCAAAAGTGGACCAGTGCCCTCTGCCACGTAGTCCCTTCTATCAGGGTACACAGCATGCAAATAATTGTGGCTTGGCATCAAAATGACCTCTGAAATAGGAATAATTCTCCTGATTTTCAAACATTGTGGAGCTACTTGGAAGCCTTTCTCTACTAGGACAGGGTGCTGCTGCTCACCTGAGTTCCCTTTTTCTGTTATACTTTGAACTAGAATTCAGTAGGTCTGATTTTTTTAAAACTCTAAATCTTTGATGACTGATGGAGTCTCTGAGCTGAGTCTCACATTCTGGCTATAAAATCACATTTAGTATCTGCGCAGCTGGCACAAGTGGAGGCCTCCCAGCCAATAATGATACTTCTTGCAAATTGTTTGATCAGACTTATCCTTGGATAAGGAACTGCTGCATGATGAAGAGGAATCTCTTTGTGTCCTAGTCTATCAGCCAACACAATGACACAGATTCCTTTGTCAAGATCTTCCTTTTTTCCTCCATTGCTAATGCTTCTACTGCAAAATCTCACTTTATGATCTGCATTCTGCAAGAGCTCACTTGGCTCTGGAGGCTCAGCTGTCATCATGTCATCCTTTGAAACTTCCATCACATTAGAGGGGTCCTGTCCCCCTCTGCCATCAGTCATCTCTCCCTCAAGCAAACCATCCTTATCCATATCTCAAAAGATACAAATCTTACTCTCCAGTAGCTACAGGAGCTCTACTTTAGGGTGCTTATTAGGACCATCAAAAGGGTCATAGCTAAATCAAGCTAAGAATACTTTAAATCTTGCAGGTTGTTGTCTTGAAGACTCTAGAATTCAGGAACATTTGTCTGTTACTGATTCCTGGGTCTCATTTAGTCTCCTCATCTAAAAGATCTCAAGACCTGGTTGCCCTGAAAGTGGTCTCGTAAAGTTGCCTGGATCTTCATTCCAGTTGCTGGGCCACTTTACCTCCTGCTGCACTTTCAAAGAGCTTCCCTTCCTCAGAAGGCAGTTCTGATTTTGAAAGACATTGCATAGTCTCTCCAGGCTCTTCTGGGGTGCCAGTCCCTGCTGCCAGGCAGCCAGTCCTCTTCCTGCCCTCCTGCCTGCAACTGCTCTCCCATAGACTTCACCGCTGCCTGCCCTTACTTCTGGCAGGGAGTTCAGACCATGCAGCACCATGTCTTCACCCACAGCCTCTGGTTTAAGCTCCGTGCTGTCCCCTTCCTCCTGGAGGTGAGCATCTTTTAAACTCTTGAAGGTTTTTTCCCGTCCTCTTTCCGTTGTTTATTAGATTGTCTTTATCTCTAGCCAGTGAGCAGTTAATTTTTAATCTGCATTGTCCCTGTCTGTGCAGCACTGGCTGGGGCCTTGGTGCGAGCTCACCCTTTCTTTGATGCTGCTGTGTTTCACTACAAGGCAGCTGAAAACACAGTGATACATATGACCTTTCTACATAAGCAAATTCCTATGTAGCCAATTAGATGTTGTGTGATCAGGGGTGGAAGGGGAAGCAATTCAGCAAGTTAAGAATGAAAGAAACAGTCATGAACTGGTATATCCTTAGTGCTAGAAGAGACAGAGAATCTGCTACTGCACTGCTTGTGCAGTGTTAACTTGAGCTGGAGTCTGTTATGTTCACTGTTAGTACAAAGGAAATCGACAGAACTCCCTTTTCTTTTCCTTGGAGGCAAAAGTGACTTAATGGATTTAGTTTTTCACAAACGGTTAAGAAATACTGCACTCAAGAGGAAAGGGGTCTGTATAGAGCACAATCACTTTATCCAAGTACATGACATACAAAATGCAGGAGGGAGAAAATTAGTTTATAATTCTGTAGTGGATACTTACCTTACAGATCAAATGTCAAATACCAATCACCATACATAATTAATTGCTTTAAAGATCTTAGAAACTAAAGGAACAAGAATACCTATATAAAAACATCAATTTGTTGGCACTTTTACAGGAATATAGGATGGAGGTTTGTCATCAAAAAATAGAGCAAGTATGTCTGCACTTTTTGAAATGCATTTTAGCTTTAATAATGCCAATCGAGAGGCATCTAATGAGTTACGGCATTAATTACTTTTATAATTAGTTATCTTAGTTGCTTCTGGAGATGAACTTTGCCCTTGTGTGTTACTGCAGATCCTTTTAACATGTTTTAAATTAATTAGAATCTGTTTGAAATCTGAATTGTGACTATATTCTGCAAACCAGCATATCCAAGGAGTGCTGAACATAAGGAGTGGCCTGTTGGACCAGCACAGAGGTTTATCTCACCCACTACTCTCTCCTTTCTATGGCAATAGAGGATGCTCTATTGAGGAACCAGCATGTAAGCCTCTGGTCTGCTCATCTTATACTCCAAATTATGACCAGGCATCAATCAGAGATGTTAAATAATGATTCTATACCTATTCTATCTTAATCTGTTTGTAGACCTGTTACCCAGTTTGACTAGTTTCTTGAACCTGCTGACTATTGCCTTTACTGCAGCCTGTGGTAGGGAGTTCCAGACATTAATTACCTGCTGTGAGAAAAGGCAGTCTTTTGGCTGCGAGTGGTGCCCGATGAGTCTCACTGTGTGCACCTTCATTCTCGTATTGTAAGATCTGATAACTAACAACTTCATATTCACCTTAGCCATTGCCTTTATGATTTCATAAGCCTTGATCATATTGATCATATTTTCTCAGCCTTCTCCCCTGTAGGTGGAAGAGTCCCAGCTGTTTTAGATTCTTACTATGGCTCTATCTCACCCTCTGGATCATTGTGTCTGCCCTTTTCTTTACCTTCCCTAATCCTTCTGTATTCTTCAGGTGTATGGACTTGTCTCTCTTGTAAGCAAGATGTGAGGGTACCAAGATTTCATACAGCAACAAAATTATCCTTACTCTTTCCTCCTCCCCTTTGTTTTCCATGTCTTGTTTTCTTTCATGGCCATTTTACAACAGTAAAAAAACAAGGAGAAACTTTTCTAAGGTTTTCAGGTGTCGGGCACTGTTGTGGCTTGCGTGTTCAGAAAGGCTGCTCACACAGTTTCTCTTTCTGAAGCTGAACTGTTATGTTCCCTAAAACAGCAGAAATGTGGTAGAAAGTTATCTTTGGGAGTGAGCAGGCATAAATGTAGTGTCCAGTCCCTCAAAGGTATTGCAGAATAAACACTAAACCCTGTATTCTGGACACTCTTAAAAGTCAAGTAAAAGAACAGATAGAACCTGGAAACCACATAAAAAAAGGTTAAAAAATGCAAAACCATCTGCAAAACTCAGTGTAACCAGTACCTGGTCTTGGTGCTTACAGAGAAGTAAGAGGTATATTGAAATTCTGTCCGAAAGGAAATGCCTGCTGCTTCTTCGAGACTGTACAGCAGCATGTCATGACTGCCAGCAACTTATCCAGGCAAGATGCGATATGGTTTCATAGCCCTTGTTCAAAACCAGGAGATGCAGCAGTGTTAGCACCACAGGATCTACTCTGGATCTGTCTGAAACTGGATACAGAAAGGATCCAGGGTATTGGCAGCAGGTATGTGAAACATGCCTAGCTCTGTGTAAACTTCTCAAACACCTTGCTGTAATAAAGGATTTCAACATGAAGTGGCAACTTGTGAGGACAGCTACAGTCAACAGTGATTTCTCAAGAACTGGCCGGGCTATTGTTAGTTGTAGTGTGGGTGGTATTTTTGTCCTTGTCAAAGGAAATGTGGATTACTTTATAATTATCCCAGATAATTCTGACACTCTCTTACAAGCTATAAATTTGTGGATTAAAATTACTTAGAATCAATTTGGAATTCTCTGTGGTGCTTCTAGTTGTGTCTCACATGTGGTGGCAATGTGTCTCAGTGCAGGTGTGGGCCTGAATAACTATTTTGGGGCAAGAAATAGGTTAGAAAATACTTGGAAACATATGGTGGTCTTGGAAAATTATGCAGTCAAATGAAGATGAGATGAGGATATGAACAGAGTTCTGGCAAATACAGAAATCAGTATAGTCTCTGAAGCAGCTTGGTTTTCATATTTGTAGACATCTGGAAAGTAAGTTGTAAGAACCGTGCTTCCAAGTTACCATGGTATCAGATTGAGGTGTTTCTGAATCATATGATCTGAACTAGCCCTTTTATCCAACGTTGGCTTTTTTAAATCTTTACCACGAGCATCCCATCTCAGCAGCACATCCAGAATCCTCATTGGAGTCTGCACCTTCTGTTTCCACACTGCGTGTACCTGCCATGGGTACGTAGTGTGTAACTTCTGCAGCCAGTCAGCACTCTCACTTGCTTTACAGCTCTCTGCTTCTGCACCAGGATGCTCTCTGCCTCTTTCATTTTCAATTTCTTCTGACTGCATTTTTCTTGAGTAAACTGGATGTACTAATCTTTAGATATTTAATAAGGTTATCATGATCTCCAAATATGTTTAATAATTCTTTACAAATTATTTAATAATACCTATATGAAGGAGGTGCAGCATTAACTTGGTTCCTGTACATGCTGTGTAGCTTACTTCATTAACAAATGTTAATTAAGTTTTGGAGCAATAAGTACTGTATGAATGCAAAATATTGGTTATCAGATACTATCACTATGTCAGGGGGTAATTTGAAGATAACATCCTGGGCTTTACAATTAACAACTTCTGTTGCGTTTTTACAAGTCTTTGAAAGTCTCTTGTAATAACCATAACACTTCCTTTTCGGGCTGTCTGAGCCTCTAAAGCTTATTTTAGAGCTTAGAACCTTTTCACGTGGCTTGTTCACAGAACAAGTGTTAGATTGAGGACATGATTAAGTGACATGAGGGAGGGGAAAGGGAAAATAAGGCAATGCATCAGCAGAGCAGATTTTGGAGTAATTCCTGAGTACACAGAGAATGTTTTAAGGAGCAGGTCAGGTATCTGGACACACTTCTGGTAGCATTGCAGGTGTCATACAGTATGGTAACTTACGTCCCATGTTGTATATGCTAGCCCTGTGTCTTGGATACCCGAGGGCACCTGAAATGGTACTGGCTGCTTATGGCTAGATATCTGAACTGCTCCTGCAGCCATTGCTAGAGGCCAGCTGGGAAGGATCAGAGCCGGAGAGCAGTTACAATTAGAGCTCCATTAAAGAGCTAAAAAGCACATGGCCATTTACAGCCCTGATTAACACTGGCAGTGACATTATGTCCTCTTCCACAGCTTGCTTTCCTCAAGGAGATTGCGGCAGGGCACGGCAGGCTGGAAGTGCCGGGGTGAGGCTGGGCTCAGCCGGCCGTGCTAAGGGCAGGGGTGTACCTGGGGTTGTGTCTGTGGATCAGGTGCCTCTTCTGGAAGCTCCCTCCCCCCTCTTCAGGGTATTTTAAGAAGCTAAGCAATAACGCTTGTGTGTTATTTGATAAAGGATACTGAATTTGGGGTGATGCCCAGTAAATAAACCAAGCCACGGCAACACGTTAAAGCGTTGAGCTAGGATTAAAACCGCACTGGGACAAAAGACATCCCCGAGTACTGAACGAAGGCGGGCAGCCGGCCTCCAGCGAGCGGCTGCCACAGGAGCCCCCGGGGCGGGAGGCTGCAGGCGGACCCGGCGGGGACGGAGCCGTGCTCCCGCACGGGCGCGGCGCTGCCCGGCCCGGTTGTACGGGCCCGGCTGAGGCCGGCGGTGCGGGTCGGTGCCCGCGGGCAGCGCGGTGCGGTGAGTGCGGTGCGGTGAGTGCGGTGCAGTGCAGTGCGCTGAGTGCGGTGCGGTGCCCGTGGGCAGCACAGTGCGATCAGTGCGGTGCGGTGCCCGCGGGCAGCACGGCCCCGTCAGCCCGCCCCCACCGCCGCCGCCCCGGGAAGCGCAGGGCTGTAGCGCCCTGCCCGCCGCCGCCATGCATTGTGGGGCGGCAGCAGCAGAGCCAAGATGGCGGCCAGCAGGAGGCTGATGAAGGTAAGAGGCAGCGCCGCGCCGGGCGGGCGGTACCGGGTACCCTTCTCCGCCCCGGTGCCCCTCCGGGTGCGGGGGGCAATGTACCCTGCCGCGGCCCGGCGGGGCGACCTCCTCCCGTCCCCTCGGTGGCACCCCGTGCTGGAACGACCGGAACGGGAGCAGCCGGCTCCTAGGCCGCGGCCGTGAGGGGCCGCGCCGTCTCTCCCGCCGCCGCCCGGTGCTCTAGCGGCGCTCCGCGGCCCCCGGCCGCCGCCCGGCGCCGGGTGGGGGCACTCAGCGGGTGCCGCGGGCCGCAGCGGGCCGCCCCGTCCCTGTCCCTCGGGGGGCTCCTGCGGTGACTAAGCAAAGAGGAAGGGCCGGGGGGGGGAAGGAAACGGCGCTGCCGGGACGCCTCGCCCCCCGCTCGGGCCCGGGGCGCTGTGAGGGGTCTCCCCGCCGGCGGTGGTGCCGCAGCCGCGGCGCGGTCCCCGGCCCTACCCGCGGGAGGGCTCGGCCGGGCCCGGGGCAGCGCCCTGTTCTCCCGCCCTGCGGGAGGGGGTTCGCCCCTGCCCCGCTCCCCCCTTGCTGAGGAGCCTTCCCCGGGCGCTCGGGGGTGAGATAATTTCGTTCTCGCTGTATGGGAGGATGACCTCTTCCTTGTATGAGTAAGAGGTTTATCGCGCTGAAACGTGGAGCTGGGTTCAGAAGTTTCCTCATTCACTGCGGACGCGGTGCTGTTTCTGTTTTCGCTGTGTTTGCTCGGAAGTGTGGATGATACTTGTAAACGTAAACGCGGCCCAGCCGGGCTTTAACCGGGAGCACGTTTAGTTTGTTGTGAAATGCGGCTTGGGATTGTGTTTCTCCTTATGTAGCTTGAGGAGTACATGCTTTTAGAAAATGGTGACCATTGACCCCAAAGCGTGCGAGTTTATTCTGTGTGTTGTGTATAATTGCCGGTTAACATCACAAACTGCGTGCAGTGGGGTTTGCCTGGGACGTGCATACACAGTGGCGTTAAATTTAGTCATCTGTAAAGTGCTGTGGCAATACCCTACAGTATTTGCATGCAGAGTGCCTGTAGCATAAATCAATGAACTTCACAGGCTGGTCCTGTGAAATGTAGGGGGAAGACCCTGCAACTGTCGGGTGATGTTTTAGCCTTACTAAACCCCCTGTCCCTGGGGGGTGCAGTGTACCCCTGCGTTAGGATCTGACAGATACAGGGGCGATTCTGTTAAATTTCATATTGTAATATCAGTTTTGCAGCTGGCTTTGAGAACGTGGAGCATTGATGGGGCTGGGATTTCTCTAGGATGTGTAGATTGGTTGAAGTTGCGTTTCCTTAATTGTGCAGGTATATAATTAATCATTGCAACCTGGTTATTTTTGAAGAAACAAATAGCTCAGCAGTGCTTTCACAAAGCTAGTTTTGTTGTTGAAAACGTGCTGTGGAGTGATTACACATTAAATGGTGGATACGTTGTGTGCAGTCATTCATATATATTAAATTAGTAACAATTTAATTGTCCTGAAGGATCCTGATGAGAGGGCATTCATTTTTGTATTTCATTTTTGATAGGTATGTCACAGCTTTAGTTTTGTCATCAGTGTCTGTTGCTTTATATTGAAATGAGGTTTCCCTTAGTTTCTGATAGTAAACAACCATTTAATTCTGTATGCTTGCAAGCCAGCTTTTCTGCCTGTTTTGAACCAAATGTGTTAATTCTCCAAAAACACATCACTGTTATTCTGGTAGGGGGAGAAATATGTTTCCAATCATTCCTTCTTGTGAAATTTAAACTAGAACATTAACATATTGACATTAAAGTCAAGAAAAATTGGTCTTAATATCTGCAGAGCCTCTTGCTATTCAGTCCCGCTCCTCAGTTCAGTTCCAGTGTCCTTCTGAAGCTCTAGTTAGTGTTTTAATCTGTCACTGAAATGCTGTAAAAATAGGTTTTGACAACGTGACCTCCTTCTTTTTTGGAAAAACAGTGTGGCAATTGCTGCTGGGAGGGAGGGGTGTAGGAAGGAAGGAGGCATCAGTTGCTTTCCTCTTACATTTTTACTTTCATTTTTATTGTCTGACGTTTGTGGGTTGTGTGTGCGTTTTGTGCCACTTCATGCATCCTATGGCTTGTAAAGGCTATTCAGTAAGCAGCCACCTTCATGCCTTTTGGAGAGTCGAGTCACAGCCCAAACAGCTTTGAGTTTTGCCATTCATCTCGGTAGGAACAGGGTAGAGCTCTTGTACAGGTGATGTAATCTGGGTTGCTGGAGTGTGATGTTTCAAAGGGCCAGACTCGCATGTGTATCAACTCAGTATCGTTGTTTAAGTTCCAAATGCACAGACCTGCTTTAAAAAAGTCTTTTGCTGTGGTGTTTTGCACTATGGAAGGGTCTGTGGTGTGTCTTTGTCAGGGTTGTAGAATGAGTGTTTATAACTAAAGGAAACAGAGATTTTCAGTGTGCCACTCAATTACGTTTAATTTAGGATAAGCATTAACTGCCTTCTCGTCAAGCTAAATACCAACTTTGTCTTCAGTAAGTGAGAACAAACTTTGACCCTTTTCTAGTTCACATAAAATAAAACAATTACCATTTCCTCAGGTCTTGCCAACATTTTGAAGTGCTGCATTTTTTTTGTGGGCTCGTCTCATGCATCGTAGCTATTGGTGTTAATCCCAGTGGCTCAGAGAGGCTGCATGTAGTGAGCTCATAATAACATGCTGTCTGCCTGTAGAAAACTGGGACTAAGAGTACGGCTTTCCTCTTCCAGGTGGAAATGGGAGTCCTTTTCAGCTTGTGAAAGCCTTTGTATCTTCAGTTTGCAAGCCTCCTAGTGAAGGAAGCAGCACAATTTTGCCATTGTACTTGTACAGTTCACTTCTAAACATGAAGTCGAGTTATAACAAGAATCAGATTGTCTTGTTATCTCACGGTCTGTTTGAACAAATTACCTTTCCTAGGCCAAATACCTTATTTATGGCCTGGTTTTGCAGAGCTTTTTACCATCAAATAGGCTAACTGAAGTTCTCTGTGCTGATTCACAAAAATCAGTGGAGGTGTGCCCTTCCCAGGAGCACTCCTAGGTTAGCGAGATGTGCAGTAAACGGAGCTAATGAATCATATTGCAGTGACATCTGAGGTGGAGTTTTGATCTGTGAGCCACCATTACACCTCTTCAAAGAGCCACAGTTGTCAGATCTTGACTCCTCATGAAATGTGAGAGGTGGGAATAAAGCAGTCTTTGTCAGGGATATGTTATGGATGATCTGTCAGGGTGAAAACAGACCAATGTACAGTAATTATATTTAGGGAAGGATCTTAAGGCTGCTTCTTTGAACGAAGCTCCTTTGCTTCATGACCCTTTGTCATGAAAAGCAGACTGTCTCCAAACATGTATGATTGTGAACATAGATCTCTAAGAGACATGCCAGAGATTTCAGTGAAATGCTTTTCACAGTTGCCACCCGCTAATGTAAAACAAGCCATTCTCCAGCTGAGATCCGTAGCCAAAAACTATGTGGAGAGGTAGTGGGTAGTTGTGAAGGGAAGGCTATTTCGGTGCTGGATAGTTGGAGTACTTGTTTGATGGTGTACTAGTGTGTGGTACTGAGATGCACCTTCAGCAGTTGTGTTTGGAGGAGGCTGTCCTGTCCCATGTGTGGAGCTACTCCCTTCTGTGTTGATCTGGGATGGTGGGGTGTCTAAAGTCCACACTGTTGTTTTCTTGGGTTTAGTTGTTAAAAAGTATCTTTAGTATTAAAAGTTGAAAACGGATTTGAAGCGTAAATAACACTTCAGATACATAGTGAGGGGTGCTGGCGATTGTTTTAATCTTACTGTGTTCATTCTGTTTCCACAATTGCAGTCAGACGTGTATGCAACTGGTGAACTCTGTCACAAAAGCCAGGTACAGGAGGCTACACCCAGGTACCTGCTGTCATGGCCTGTGATCTCCAGTATGCTGGGAGCTGGTGCACACCATAGCCCTCCCCAAAGAAAGGGGCAACAGCTTTGATATGTGAAAACCAATTCTAAATTGGCTCCAACACCATTTCTCAGTAACAAGGGAAATGTGCCTTTGAGCACTGTGTGATTGTCCTGATGCAGACATGAGAACACTGATTTGTTTTCCCTTTTTGAAACTGAGAATTAGCAAAAGGCTTTTTAATCAAATGAAAATACCTTGCCTAAAAGCAGAATTACTCAGTCAATAGAAGGGTTGTAATGTTGCAGAGGTAACTTACTGATAGTTCTTGTAAGAGCCAGAATTTGTTTTGGGTTTTTGGGTGGTTTTGTGGCTTTCTTTTGATAAAGTTATGTTTTTGTTTTAAGGTGGTTTAACACTTCTCTGTATGAGGTTCAGAAAGTAAAACTGTGCCTTATCAGTGTTGTGGAGCCTGTTTATCTTTGTCATGCTGCTTTTAAAGAGCATGTTTATAAATAGGGAAACACAAATTGTAAACAGTAGCGAATCGTGGTTTAGAGGTATTTCAGGAGGCTTGGTTTTCTTTGGCTTTTAAGAGCATTTTGGGCTTGATGCAGAGCTTACTGAAGTCAGTAAGCGTATTCCCATATTCCTGGATTGCACTCCTACAACTGCTTGTCTGCGTTTTCCTGTCTGGCTTGGTTTGTTAGAGAAGTCCCAACAGTTGAAAGATGGATGGGCAAAACAATTGCAGGGTTTTAAATGACTCAACTGCATTTTAAGCTGATGTAACTTTAATTTTCAATTTCAAAAACTGAATTTTGTTCTGAACAACACAAACGATTGCATGATACTGAAAATCCAAGTTTTAAATCCTTGTTATATGAGAGGTAGTGCGTGCTTCTATGACCTCCTTCAGCGTTACATGTGGAGATCAGGCACCACCTCCCAAATGTTTTCTCCATATCGTGTGCTGTGTGTAACACTCTGAATACAGCCAAACTGCAAACAGCCCCTCTCAGGAGAACCTGTGCAATAAGGCTGTTCTCTTTCACAAATGGGGAAGCCCAATGCAGCGAGGTCATGTGCAAGGTTGATAACAGTGGGCATGAAGGCTGACTGAAGCCCTTATTGCAGTCCTTCAACCTCTAGTTACGCTCCTCACTTGGTCCTTTAATTATGTTACTTGATGAAATGAAGGGGTGGAGGACAAGAAAAGGAATTAATCTATTTACTGTCTGCCTAGACTCTTAAGTATTATTTTGAATTAAATATCTGGACTGTATCCTTTTACCACATAAAGTAATTTTTGTCCCTTTGGACTTGTTCAAGCCCATGTTAAATGCAGTGTTCACTTTTAATCTGTGCTGTTTGGAAGTATTTGGTAGCTCATTCGTTTTTTTAGCAGTACATTTATACTGTAGTTGTGTCTGCCGCTGGATCTCTGAGGCAGTTGGAGCTTTACTGTGGGGTTTGATACTTGGCAGAAGAAAAAACCAAAACACCCTTAAATTCTGAGCAGTGAATCTCATGGAACACTAGGTACAAGACCTGTAAAAGCATGACTTACAAGTATAATATTGCATTGTATTTGTGGGGACAGTAGAATGAAAACCAAGCTATTTGTAAGCAAGTCTAACATGGAATTGATTAGTTGGGAGTGACATGAAATCTTAAACACTTTGGGTATAAGTGATTTCTCTTATAAATGAATTGGAGTCTGTCTTAGGCATGGAGGTTCAGGCAAGTCCTCTGCCAAGGTAGGCTTGATTCTCTTTGCAGTCCTGCCTGTGAGAGAGGAAAAGAATTGCCTCATTTATCCCCATCTATTCCTGTTTTGGGGACCCAAGGCAGCAGCAGCACAGGATATAGTCCTGGTACACTGAAGTAATTGAGCACTTTCTTGATTCTGAAAGTGAATTCCTGCAAAGGCTTCACAGGTCAGTTTAAAGAGGAAGATGTCCTGAATTGTTGTCGGCTAGTTCTTTAGTGTCCTTTAGACTGCTTATTTCCCTCTCTCATGTAGTGGACTTGAGGGAAAATGGAGAGCAATTTTCATATTTGTTCTAAACTTTTCTTTAATTTCATGCAGTTTTACAGTTTGGAATGGTCTCTGTGCTAGATTCTTGCATTTCTTAATTCTGCATCCAGTTTTTTTAACCTGAATCTAGTTATGAAATCAGGTGTTCGATTCTCCTGTAATGTGAAGCCATGCTTTTCTAGATTGTTCTATTACCTTAATAGCAAACTTGAATTGTGGAATCACAGTATTCCCTCTTTCTGTGTCTGGGCAATAGTTCTCTGGGCCAGAAGCAGTGTTAATACCATCATCTGAACTTGTTCTGCGTGGAAGCTGCACTCCAGCTGGGACATTGTGGGGGACATTTCTGTCCTGTGTATAATGTTTTTAATGTAGTAACTAGAAAATTGTCCAAACCATTTGTCTTTCCTTGTTTTAGAGTGAAGGTACTTGTGATGCATGTTTATTTATGCTTAAATACCTGCTGGTTACTTAGCTTATTTTGTTCCCAGTGTTTGATATGTTACATCTAGTGTGGAATGGGATTTATCCCTTCTACATATTGTGGAGTAGTTGTTTGCCAGGACTTCACAGTTCTGTATGTGTAGGAAGTGAACTGCTCACAACTGACCCTGATGGGAGAGATGGTCTGGTTCAGTCAGATGCTGCCTCAGCTGCTGCTCTGCACTTTGCAGTTTCAGTGGGCAGAAGGGATCTCCTATAGCTATGATAATAAAGGTTATTTTCTTTTGAGTATTTTGAGTTGCTCTGTATCCCTGTAAATGTGTTTCATGGGCTTATTGGGTGGGTTTAATATGTTTTCCTGCTTTAAGGAAATAGGATAATCCTCTTATCCTTTTCTAAAAAAACCCCAAAAACAAACCACCCAAACTGTGTGTGATGTTGCGTAAATCTAACAGCAGTGGAATCTGGGGATTAGTCCACAGGCCTAGACAAAATAGTTGGGCGCAGTGTGATGAAGATTGTATTGGGCATCCATTCAGCATCCAAGACTCCAAGGTTACACTTCAGTGTTCTGAGTATGCTCTTGCTTTCGTGGGTGCAGTGGGTGGGAATGTAAATGTTCATCTGATGCGTGGCTGTCATGTGGGGTTTTTTTATCATGTGCATTTGGAAATCTCATTCTCCCTTTGGGTTTTTTATCATGATGCTACGTTTATGCAAGAGATTACTGCGAGTATTAAATCTGTGACAGTGGGATGCAGAAAGGTTTGATCAAAAATGAACGTAGAGCTGGTTTAGGAAAAAAACCTGGGCAGTAGAGCACTCGTAGCAGGAAAACTGATCTTTGTTTTCAAGGCACAGTGCCTTTGCTGTAGTTGGTGTTTTACCAGTGATGCACGGTTCAGTTCCGCAAACGCACTAGTGCCCAGTGAGGAGCTGTGTGCTGCAGAGTGCTCCAGTGTTGCTGTATAAGCAACATTTTTCCTAGCCTATGTGCTTCAGTTTTGAAAGCACCAGGAAAGCTTTATATGTGACTGTAGAGGACTTCTGAATTTGAATTCAGTTAAATTAAAGAGAGAACTGCTGAATTCAACAGCAGAGGGGCTACAGTTGCTGCTTGGTGGTGGGGAGAAGTGGAACCTTGAGGTGTTTCTTTTTAGGTCTCATGAAATACCCCACGAAATGGTTGCTACAGTAGGGCTTATACATAATTGTAATTATAAAATGCCTAAATACATGTTTTGGTGGTTTCACTGGAGCAGAACAGGTACCTTGTTCAAGACTGAACAGTTATGAAGAGAGGTATCTTAATGTCTACTGTTATAGTACAAAACAGAGATAAAGCTGTGATTTCTGAAGTTACTGGTCTAAATAAGGCTAGTTTGGCTTAGACTGGTATTTTCCTGAGTTTGTATCAGTTTAAGCAGATCATGCAGGAATCTGTTAATTTTTAGGTGAAGTAATTGGCCTGTTTAGTGGCTTTATCTGTGTTTAAAACTGTTATGAAATAATTCTTCCAAATCACTGCTTTCCTTCAGGTAGCCCTAAGATGCACTTTATTTCTGTGCCTGGCAGTTATCAGTAGTCTGTTACCAAAGGGACGGGTTTGCATTTGAGATACAAAAACACCTTTAAATGCATTTTACTTTGTTGTGTCTGTAACGATGTTAATAACAAGGTGGGATTGTATTTTCCTCACACACACACACACACACACACACAAAAAAAGTGGGTTTTTAATCCCTTGACTCAGAGAATTTTACTTCTCACAGAGCACAATTTCATTTCTTGTCTGTGTGGGCTGCACCACTGAAACCTCAAACTTCTTAATGTTAGAGAAACCCACGTCGGCCTCCGAGTGTCTTGAAAAGTGAACATAAGCATCTTTCTTAATACTGTCACTAACCTCCACTTTGTTTTTTCAGGAGCTTGAAGAAATCCGCAAATGTGGAATGAAAAACTTCCGTAATATCCAGGTTGATGAAGCTAATTTATTGACCTGGCAAGGACTTATTGTTCCTGTGAGTACAGATCACTCCTTATTCCAGTGAGCTTTAAAATAAAACAAGGATGATTTCTACCTCATAAATCCACAGCTCAGTAGCGCTGCTGGTGACCATTAGATAATGTTTGCACCCTGACAGTCTCTTCGATTATTATAAACCCTGGCTTTCACAGCTGTGGGCTTGTGCAGAAGTTGGTTGTTCATAAATACAGTGTAAGTTTATTCAGCAGCATCTTAAACATACTCTGGGCAGTGAAATGTGCTCCTGGATTTCATTCTTGTCTCTTTTCAGACCTCTTGTGTGATCTCCCTGTCTCCTTTTATTTGAGTGTCTTCTGTGTTTGGTTTTATCCCAGACTGATAATGTTAGGAGGTGTTTCTTACAACTAGCCTGAAGAAAAATCCATATGTAATTGAAAGGTCTGTGGTCAATACCTGCTTTGATGCTCCCTTATTGTAGGCCTGGCCCAACATGGGACCGCAGCTGGCAAGCACTGTGGACTCTGCTGGCACTGGGTTGCTTGGGAGGGGTGTTGGAAGTGGGGAACAAATGAAGTTTGTGGTTTATTACATTGAGCTTAAAGTACAATATCTGAAAAAAAAAAGATATGAAATATTTTGCTTACCCCTTAATTTTTTTTAATCGACTGGCTGTATTTATAGGATAAAACTGAGTACTGGAAAAAGTTTGAAGCCAGGAAAGGGCTTAGGTTTTCAGAAGTGAGCTTTTAAAAGGAAGTCTCTTTATTTAGGCATTAGTCAATGCCAAAACAATTCATTTTTTAAAAAGCACTGCAGTCTTGTAAGAGAATGATAGAGGTAGATAACTGCTGTGTCAGTCAAATAGAGGGGAAAGCAGGAAATCTGGTATATTGAATTTATTGGTTGAAAGTCACTTGGTTTTTCACCCCTTGTAATTTCTGCTGTTATGGCCTGAGCTCCCTTTGTTACATGAGCTACTTCTAAGCATGCAGCAGTAGAGGCTGTGCCACTACTGGGCATTGGTTCTGCTTTTCATTGGGGGCTGCCTGAACGGTCACACTGAAAACCACAACCAGTGGCAGTCTGGTTTTGTGTTATAAGACCATGAGACTTCTCTTTAGCAGTGCTGCTGTTTTGTTAGTTGGAGGCCATTCCTGAATTCAGGTCAGGCAGGCTGAGGTAATAGCTAGGCCTTTAAGTACTGTAGAACACCTTTACTGCTTACTTATGTTCCTGAAGGAATTCCTTGGAGTGGTTGAGGCTACTCTTGCAAATAAAGCAAGCAGGTTTGACATTAAAATATGACAGATCTTTAATAAGCCACTTGGATATTTGTGGTTCATGTGTAACAGTTTGCTGCTTTGATAAAACTGTGAAGCAGTATTAGGCTGGTAAATATGAATGATAAAGCAAAACACCAAAATATTTATTCTGTTAAAATCCTCAATATGTGGTGTACAGCATCTATTTTAACAGTTTCTGCTCACTAGAAACCTACTGTTTGTTTTGTAGAGGTTCACAACATTCTAAGTGTTTAGATGCATCAAACCATGCTTCATACCTGCCTTGTGGTCTATCATAGGCCCTGTTACAGAGAAAATAGCCTTAAATTTACTAATGATTGCTAAAGTTAGAAGGAATTTTGTCATGAAATTACAATTCCTATAGTAATTAATTGTTGTGTTGTAAGTGTTTAAAGAGTATAGTTTATTATTTTCAGGGTATGCTATAGAAGATGCTTTGGTCTCGGCATAATTTTGTAGCTGTTGCAATGCTGCAGTTGATGGCTTCAAGCTCTAATGCACAAGCTGGTTGCTTTTGAAGGTTTACATGCTGCTTCCATTTTAGAAAATGTTCCTGCTTTGTATTTAAACCAGTTATCAGTTGTTATACCATAACTAGGCATTACTTTGGTCAGCTGTTTAATGAAGGTGTGAGAGATGCAAAGGTTGGTATTTTTACCAGTGTTCATCCAGAATTATTGCGAGCAATACTGCTTTAAAAGGTTTTGTTGTGTGTAACATACTTTGTTCTTCTGAACCACCATTAGTTCTTAAGGGTTGCTCAGTTGAGAAGCAAATTGAAGACAGCTTGTCAACTCCTTTTCCTATTCCGTAGAATAAGATAGTTTATGTAGTTTGTACTGTGCCTGGTAAAGGTACACTGTTTGATTTCAACATCAAAACAAGTCTCTCTGCCCCAGGCTCCTTGTTCTTGTCAGGTACAGTTGCTGTACTGTGAGTTTCATGTCACTTAAGCAAAGCTGCTTGCTATGGACAAACTTTTGCAGACTAAGAATACTCCAAGTGAGTGTTAGTTATGTTTGTCACTTGTGTTTAGGTATTTATGATTCTGCTTCTCTCCCTTGTCAGTGTCAAATATAACAAATAATTGGAATTTGATTGCTTGCATATTCTGGTTTGTCTGTTGAGAACATGAACGACTCTTTACGTACATTTTTTGTTCAATTTATTGGTGAGTTATAGTGAAGGATTATTCTGACTGAAAGTCAAGCAGAAAATGGACAGTTTTAAGCCAGGTCAGTTCCCGTATCAGTTCAATTAACATCCTCACAAACTATACCATGTGATGGAGACAAGAGCAAGTGAGCTGCAGGGGAAGAGGGCACTAACTGCTTAAGTTGTCACCACCACCACAACTTACTTGTTAAACTTCCAGAGCTTTTAGGGTTGCTTGGATAAAAAGTGGTTTTCGAGCCACTCCAGTTACCTTTCCTTGACCACAGAAATCATCGCCGTACTTCGTAGAAACACACAGCCAGGCATCTCCATGTGGATGAAACCAAAACTAAATGTGTTCTGTTGAACAGTATTTTAATAGAACACTCCTCACCCCCAAATATTGGTAAACCTTTTTCAGCTCCTGGGGTGGGTTTGATTGCAGGGAGTGGTTTGGTTGCTCATGAAGAATGTGTGTGGTTGTACTTCACGCTAACTGGAAACTTTCATCCTTTGATTCTTGTTCCCAGAGTGCTGGGAAAGGCTTCATGCCATAGTTACTGGTTTTGGTGCAGAATGGTGTTTTCATAAGCTTTACATGTAGTAATGGTTTATTTTTCTTCTGCAGTTAGCATCTGAAGCACTATCAATAGTCTCACAGGTTTGCTAAATGAAATTCTGGGCATTGTTTTTTCTGTTGCAGCATGAAGCACTACTTGCTTACTTCAGGTTTCTCTCATCATGCTCCTTCAACAATGATCTGATAAGAGTGGGTGCTAAAACTGCGTACAAATTCAGAATGTTCTCATCAGCAGACGCAGTGAATATCTATCTTTAGTGCTGTTGAATACTCAGCACATTTCTGTGTAGTCAGCACAAAAATGTTCTCGGAACATACAGGGAAATCTGACAAATCAGATTGCTTTGCTGTGTTGTGAGACACATAAAATAACTAGGTTTAGAGAGAGCAATTTTCCTTGTCAGCTTCCTGTTTGTATCTCAAAAGGGTTTACACTGCTTTTTGGAACACAAAGTTGGGAGTGAAGCTGCCTATAAGATAGGACTTTGAGGCTGGAGTAAATTGGACTGGATGCTTTCTTACCAGTAGAAATGTCAGCTCATTTCGGAACACCTGTTTTTCCAGGGTGAACACAAAGGTAGAGGCTGTCATGCCTTTCTCTTACCAAGTAGGTTTTGATGTTTCCTGACACACAGGTACAGCAGTATGTGTTGGAAGAAAGTGCCTTTAGAAGAGGTCATTTGATTGATAGAAGCCTGGAGCATGCTTTTACTTAACTGTATCCATTAGAATATGCCAGATTCTTGACATTCTGCCTTCTTGTTGCAGGACAATCCCCCGTATGATAAAGGAGCCTTCAGAATTGAAATCAACTTCCCAGCAGAATATCCATTCAAACCTCCTAAGATTACATTTAAAACAAAGATCTATCACCCTAACATCGACGAAAAGGGGCAGGTTTGTCTGCCAGTAATTAGTGCTGAAAACTGGAAGCCAGCAACCAAAACTGACCAAGGTAGGACTCCATGTGGAGAAAGAACTGGGTGTCAAAACCCTTGTATTGTGTTTAAATGTAAGGCTTGCCAGCTGGTCACTGCTCTTACGGCGTTTTCATTGTCCTAAGATTTGTGCCATGAGTCAGGTGCTGTGAGCAACTCTTGTGGCATCTTGTTTTGTTGTTGGAACGTAAGGTGATGACACTGACGCGTGGCACTGCCTCCTCCAGGAAACCACAGCACTCTTCATGACTGAGGAGTTGATCACTGGTGTGTGCTCAATGTGCCTAAAAACTCCGGTGGTATTTTGTCAAGGGGTTATTTCCTGTTTCTTGTTAAACAGTAACTGTATAGTTCAGAGGTGTTCATGACATTCCTGTACCTAAGGACCTAAACCTCAAGGCTTTGTGTAGCTCTCTGCCATGTGGCTCAGCGATTTGAACGTAAGGTTTGAAATACATAGGGAGTCATAAACAAAACCTGATACCATAATACAATTAAACTCCTAGATCTTAGATCACTGCTGTGAGGTTTGCGGTGTCGGTGCCTTTGGATAAGAATTCAAACATTTAAAGGAGAAAAGTTTCATCAGGTTCTGTGGCAGACTGAGAGTGGGATCCGAGTTGGGTTTTATTATTTATTTATTTGCTTCCCTTTAGTAGGGGTGGGATTTTCATGGTTTTGGTCAGGTAGTGATTGGCTTGATATTAAGCATTTATTATTTTACCTATAGAAACAGCAAACATCCTTGAACTGTGTATTTTTTAATAACACTAATTCAAATGAGTAGCAGTTCAGTGCAAGAGCTTCAGTGACAGGTGTTTTGCTCTATAGGAAGAGGTAGTTTCCTCTTTCAGTCCCCTGTAAAGTTACTTTCACTTGAACTGTGTTGCTGATAGTAGGCGATGCTGTACAGAAGATTGCTTTTTCTGTGTGCTAACAAAACTACTCACAGTTTGCATGATTTTGCCACAGAGATAAAATAGGAACATTCCCGTAGTTGTTTCAGTAAAGACCAAGCAGTTGAGTGCTGGGGAAAGCCAAAGGAGCAGCAAAAAACCCCTGTGAAATAGGTCAGTGAGGATCTTAACCATTTGTGGTTAATTAATTCCCAATTATACAGGACAAAGATCCTTGGAAGGCATGAAATAGAAGCAGTATGTAGCAGGTTTCTGTTAACACCTTGGCACTTGGTTTAATCTTAGGAGTCTTCTCTTGCGAAGTAAAGGAACCATACATCTGCCTAGCTTGAAATGCAAGTGGCATTAGTTGTGGAACTGCTGAAACAGTGGTTTGCGTGCAGGAAGTAGTCAGTGTCTCCCTGAGAAAGAGCAATTCCTTTTTTAACTGAGTGAATAAAAGCTGTGCTAAAATCAGAATCTGGAACAAACCCTGGGTACCAAAATACTGCAAATCTCTCAATTTCTGCTGTTTTCTGGTCTTCCATCTGTCTTTAACTCTTTCTTCAAGAAGCTGTTTTAGTGTCAGCATCTGTTGTTACTACATGGCTGTCTGAACCTGCAACAATGTTATTACAGCCCTGCTCAAGTGCCTGTTCCTTTTTCTCCTGAACTCTTCTGCACCGAGAAATGAACTCCAGTAATGCAAGGTGGTCAGTGCAGCATCCAAGTGTTTGGTCTTGATAGTCAGCTGTCAAGAACAGGGAGAGATTAGGTTCAGTGTAAGTCACTGATTTGCCTTTCATGGACTAAACGTGCATCTTACTGCTGCACTTTCTATTAATTTATGCTTACTATTAATACAGACCTTTGTGATGGTATCATTTTAAAATGCTGTGGGTATCAAGGAAGCTCCTCAACAGCTTGTATGTTAACCTTAACACAGTAACACTTCCTCTCTAGTGCTTTAGCGAGTTTCTTCCCAGCGAGAAGGGATTGTTGCATGTGGTATTGATGCCGATTTCATAAGTAATGATCAGTATGATGACAGTTGTCAGAAGTCCAGGACTGGCAAGTTCCTGCCAAGTGAGCTGGTATCATTTATAAACTCCTTAGGTAGCTGTTGCAGTTTAAGCTCTAGTTTGTGGTAAGAACTGTTCCTGTTCAGCAGTATAGTGACGGGTGTGCTTTCCTGGATTTTGAGGGTTTGTTTTGAGGTGTCACCCCCATTCTGTCAGATCAGGGTGGAAAAGAATAGGAGCATGAAAAAAATCAGTGCTCTTAAAGAAACCATTCTGGTATCCTGGCATCTACTGGGGTGACCAGCATTGTAGGAACTGACACTGCAAAACTAAGGAGGATCCAGTTAAACTGCAAAGTGGCAGCTTTGGAACAAGTGATGGGCCCTGATGTGGAGCTCTCCTTGCAGCTGGGGGGTTGGTTTGTTGGGTGAGCTCAGGAGGAGGCAGCTGGCTGTACTGCGCGATGTACAAAGGTAACAGTTCTGTTCCACTTGCTTTGGAAACTCTTGGGGTGCTGCTTTGTGTTACTCTGGGTAGCCCACACTTACCTCAGATGCAGTATTAATATTGTTGCACAGCAAAGTGTGTTTCCTGTGTCCCCGCTTTCTGTAGACTTGCCCAGTTACATGCACGCCTTTTAGTGAATAGACGTGAGAGCATTGTGACCTGTCTGGCTTTAACTGGTTGGGAGAATGTATATGGGGAAAGTGTAGCAATAAATGCCACTGTGGTGTGACGTTTGCTGCCTGAGTGTCCAGTACAGCTCAGTTACTTTAGGAATGACATTTCCTTTGAAAGTGATGGGGAATGTTGATGAAATGGCTGTACATGGGGGTGAAAACATCCTGTAGTTCTTACCCATCTGTTTGCCCAGAGTATCTCTGCCAGTGGATGCATTTGGCAGCTCAGAGAAAAGGGAAGAGTTGTGCCCTGTAGGTAAGATTTGTAGATAAAGAAAGCTGAGAAAGGGTTTCCAAAGGCAGTCTGGTTACAGCTGTGTTATTGTGACTGGTGATAGGAAAAATACTTCATGATGGAAATCCCCTCGTCACCCAAGCCCTTTTAGATGGACTTGTCCATGAAACACAGGCTCTTCCTTAGCTATAGTATTTTGGATGGGATACCAGTTACATGGGAAATAGCTTGTAGTGTGTTTTGGTCTCCGTTCAAGTTTTGTTTACAAATAGGATTTTCTGACGTTCATTCACAGTCATCGAACTAAATCTTGGCACATTGCTATGGCTCATTCATACCCATGTTTATGGGATGTATTTAAAGGCAGTTAAAGCTCTTTTCTCACTGGGGAATTTTGCTTAACGCTTTGATTTTTTTCAACGTGAACCATCTTGGCCTGACGGTGTTTATACTTCTTTTGACAGTAATCCAGTCCCTCATAGCACTGGTGAATGATCCACAGCCCGAGCACCCCCTTCGGGCTGACCTAGCTGAAGAATACTCTAAGGACCGTAAAAAATTCTGTAAGAACGCTGAAGAGTTTACAAAGAAATATGGTGAAAAGCGACCAGTGGACTAAAACCTGACACAGTTGGTGTCAGCAACGTATGATAGAAGATCGGAGCAGTGCATTTGAGACACCCCGTAAAGCAGGACTCTATGGAAAATTGACAAGTGCCACCTTTCGGTGTTAACTTGTGGCTGTTACTAACTTTCTACAGTTTTCTTAATCAAAAGTGGGCTAGGTAACCTGTAAAGAAAGGATTAAAATTTAAGATGTTCTAGTTCTGCTTTCTTTGTTTAAAAATCACTGCTTCAATATACTTTAAAGTATGCTGTTTTCTTTTTTCTTGTCAGAATTTATCAGAAATATCTTAGACTTATATTCTGCCCTTAAATTGGAAAGGTTGCGGCTGTCACTTATTTTTTCTGCAGTTCCCACTATCTTGAGTTCACTCAGTTCTTTATTGGGTTTTCCCCCCTCCCCAAGCCGATGTCTTAGAAAAGAATATCCCAGTTCTGGCAGAAAATGATTGAGTGTTTGGCAGTTTTGTTTACTTTTCCTTCCAAATGTTGCACTGTGCTCTGGGGGACTTGCTGCAAGTTCCCCTTCAGTTTGTAACATAATAAACCAACAGATCCCACAAAACCAATCAGAAATAATGTCCAGGTCTTATGTAAATCTGGCTGATGTTACCACCAAATGTTTATTAAACGGGGAAACCCAAGTTTTTGTGTGCGTCATTGAATTCAAATACAGCTCATGTCCTGCTTTTGGAAAACTTTGGGGAAAAAAAATTCTATAGCAAGTGAGTAGTGGAATGTGATTACAAATTTCTTTCACTTCTGTTCCTGACACCTGTGCAGAGCAGCTGGGGACGCGCACCCACAGAACAACAGCCCAACCAGTTCAGAAGAGTTTCAGAAACTGGGGACCAAGAGGTACCAAAGCGATAAACTGTGTTTTGAGTTAAAAATTGGTCATCTGGAGATGCTAATTTTGAATTCAGGTACTAAATCTGGCAGCACGGCTGCCCATCTCGGAACACTTTTCCATCAGAATGCGTAACAAATATCCTTGTATTAATGGGATGGCACTTGTGCCATGTGCCAGCCCAGTTGCTGTACAGCTCTGACTGAGAATGGGAGGAGAGCAGGGCTGAGCACTAACCTGTAAGGGAGTGCGCTTCGCTGCTGCTGCTCCTGTGTTGTGCAACCACACAGGTTAGATGATGTAATGAGTGCGTCAGGTCTCATTCTGTCATTCTAACCTCATCAGGCAGAGCTGTGTTCCTGCTGCTGCCGGGCCCCCTGCACGTACTGAAGGGGGAAGCCCTTTCTGCTCAGAGCTGCGCGTCCTTTACTGCGCCTGTTGCTTTCTGCCTACGCCACTTCTTCCCCAGCCTAAAGCGTGACCGTAGCTCCAGTCAAACTGCCATACAGTCAAACTGCCGCCTCCTCCCGCCTCTTGAACTTGGGTAGGTTACTAAGCAAATCTCCACAAATCCACAGGGATCGGGCAGCACATATCATTGTGATACGCAGGAAGCTGAGTTAGAAAATCCCTCGTACCCAGGTGGTCGTCTGCACTCCTAAATTCAGATTTAATACAGCCTCTGCCTTTGCAACCTTTCAGAACTAGTGTGTCAAGCAGTAGGTCTCTTTTGGTTTTAATGTCTTGTATATTTGCTATTTCTTCATTCATCCCTCCCACCCGGCTCTCATTTCGATTTAGTGTGAACAATGACAGCCCAGTACCTCACCTCTGAAAGTACTTTGTTTTTATAAGTTAGGGAGCTAAGACATTTTATGGTTTAAGTGTTCTTAGACAGATTCTTTGGCAGGTAAATAAACCACGTTCACCTTATTTACGGAAACTTGCATTTCCTGAGTGTTTTCAGGCTTGTGAGAGCACTGTCTATTACCAAATTTTCACATCTCTGTGTCTTCATTTGCAGAAGTTGGTACTGATTTTGTTTCCTTCACGCTCGGATTCATAATAAAACAATGCCAAATTATCTGTCAAGCTGAAGTGTGTAACTTCCGCATCACGTGAGTCACTGTACCTTTTGATCATGTCTGTGGGCATGGAAAGTCGCCATCCTTGAGATTTATTTCAAACAAGACTGTAGCACTAGTTGGCTGCCCTCGTTACTACTCAGTCGCATACTTTCTGGTTGTGAGCCTCTCAGGTCAAAGACTGCGTTTCTCTGAACCGGTGTGACTCGGATGCCGTTGAAGGGAGCCGGAAGGGCTGTGTAACATGAGGAGCTCCAGTCCATCCCTGCAGGCCTACAGCAGCGCTACACCAGCTATTCCGATTTCATCTGCAAAGGTCACATAGAAGACAGATATTGCCATCAGTTCTCTGGGTGTGTTCGGCATAGTTCATTTTCTAAACTACAGGATGTGTAACCCAAGCGATGGCTTTTGCTTGTAGGCAGCCCTTTGGAGAAAGACAGATCAGATACTGTGCTGTATGCTTGAAGTCTGAGGAAAATAAATCACAGTATGAAGTCCTATGTTAACTCAGGAAATCAAGCTCTTGTTCTCTCCGGTTCCCTAAGCCATGCTGAATTCTAAACGTGCAGTTTAATATCCAAAATACAACATGCTGGTGAAACTACACCCAGGAGTACTGGTATAGGCTTCCTGCAATTCCATTCTGCTACCCTAATAAAAATTTGCTCTCAAAGGCTTTGTGGCATGGTTTTCTTTTCAGAAAGGGGGGATTTAGGCTTTTAAGCATTCTGGTATAGTGATGCTCTAGAACCACTGAGGAGCTTCCTCCTTTATCTCTGTGCGCTTTAGGCAATTGAAAAGTTCCCTATTTCAGAGTCTTTTAAGTAGGTCTTTATTAGAGTCTGTATTTAAAAGAACACTGTGGGTTCAATGCTGCTCATTTAAAAATATGGAATTTGCAAAATGTAACTGAGGTAAGTCTGCTGTCACGTTTGTGTTCAGCTAACAGAGCTCAGGGTGTGGGGAACATCCTGCTGGCTGTGATGAGAGCACATGCATCGGTTGGAGCCACTTAAATGTTAACAGATGTCCATCAGAACATGGTCACAGATTGTAAGCTGGGTTCTGGTATTAAATAACCGGGGTTTATCCCTGCACGATAGCAAAATGCCGTCAGTCACTAGATGGCTCTCACGGGCTTCGCTGTGCCGGGGGCCTCGGCTGCTCCGAGCAGGTCTGGTCCCTCCTGGGGTTTATTCATTCCCTGTTACCACAGAGCACGAACCGACGGGCCCGGCTTCAGCCATCGAGTCACGCCAAAAGACTGGGCTCTTCGGTGCTGCCAGAGGGGGTGTTAAAAACAAACTTTACCAAATTAATTCTGTGATAACTTAGGAAGGAACCTGGAAGCATTTTTAAAGCAGCCCTGCTGTTATCTTGGATATTTGTGCAGAGCAAAGCCTTCCTCAGCTGTTTTGCAGGGGGGTCAGACGGGTCCATTATGAACAGAAGGCGTCTCAGCAGCCACAGCAGCAGGTGAGTGGGTTTACTTTGCCCTTCAGCTATAACTAAAAGCAAAACCCTCCTGCAGCATTACAATAGAAAAAGACCTGAGTTTATTTTTTACTTAAAAGAATGATGATCATATTGACACTTTTAGTGTTTAAAGAAAAAATTGTTTAGCCAATAATGATTACATTAAATAGATCAGGTTTGGGCAGAAAATGAGCATAAACAATGAAAAATACTTCTTCCCCTGTGAAAGAGGCATGCCAGCAGCAGGGCTGCAGTTAGACCTGTTGGGACTACTGGGACTTGCTTAAATTCAAACACCCTTATGACAGACGTAAAGATGGACAAACACATGCACCTTCTCCATTTGGAAACTTGCTCGTGGTTGGTCCACATCTGTCCCATGCATTTTCCCTGAGAGGCAGTGGGCAGCACAGAACAGTTGCTGGGGAGCTCTCATGTGCAGCAGTGACTGAAAGAGCAGATGGCTCAACAGTTGCTGTTCTTGTAAAGTCATCCAGAAAGGAAAAAAAGGAAAGCCTCTCTGAAGGGGCTGTGGCTGATGTTACTGTCCTGCAGTGGCTTAATGCCAAAAGGCAGCGTAAATGGGAAGAGCTGTAATCCCTGCTGGCTGAGGCTGTAGGTGGGATGTGGCTGCAGATGCCACTGTGCTGAAGGCGTGATCTGACTGTTCTGACGAGATGCTCTGAAGGCAGTGTAGTGTGCACCTCTGTGTGTGTCACCAGATGCAAGTGAGGTGGTGCCTGTGTGCTCCTTGGTCTCACAGATAAGCGTGCCCTTGTACTGCTTGTGTTGTAGGAGCTGGGCCCTGGGAGGAGGGCTGGGCCTTGGCTGCCACACTGTGCTGGAGGGGTGCAGGGGAGGTCTGTCACCTTCAGGGCAGGGGCTGTGACCTAAAATCTGCTGGTCAGGGCACCGGGATGCTACCTTTAGCTGCTGACGGTGATGTTCTTCCATGGACACTCCGCTGCTGTCCCCAGGCTGTTCATTCTCCTGTCAGCTGCACCAGGAGGTATTGCACTGGAGACTGTCTTGCAGGTCTGAACAAAGGTGTGTATGGTCGCTTGCCTAAAGATCTTTGAAGGAACAAAGCTGAATGTTCCTGGTTTTGTAATGGCTCTGCAGCTCTGGATTGATTAATGTCTGGAGTTCATGGAGACGCTCCCAGGACTGTGAGAAGTCATCCGGTCCTTCCCCGCAGCCGCCGACGGGTGGGACGCTGGGGTACCCGGGGTGCACCATCAGCTCGATCGTCACGGTGCTGCTCTGTGGTGTTGGGTCTGTGGGTGAGGGTGCCTTGGATGTGAACTCTGCGATGGCACTGTCGATGGCGCTCCAGATGTTACTGACAGACATGTGCTTGCCCATGGTGGTCAACCCTATGTAAATGTCTGGCCACCTGTAGCCAGAGGAGGGAACACTGATATTAATGATAACAAGGTGGTTAAAAAAAGTGTGTTACATCCTATGGGCTGGGAATCAAAATTAAGCTAAAACTTCAGATATAAAAGAGGGAGGGGGTTCAGTCTGACTGACAGGCCCAGCAAAGCCCTAGCACTGCCGTTATTACTCTATTTACATGTGCTGTGTGGCAGCACAAAGGTGGTTTGCATCTGTGAGCTTGCAGGTGCATTTTGTTGGCACAAGAGGGAAGAGAGAACTAAACTGAGCAATTCTAAGCTATTGAAATACTCACCCAGCCAATTAAAGCCTGAACAATGGCCAGCTCTAGTTAATAACCCTTGGCTAAGGGGAAACAAAAAAGTGACTAAATAAAACAGAAACCAACCTGCTAAGAGAGCATTCTGCTAAAGTATATCAAAGAGCCATAACAATGGCAGAACACTGGACTTGCCTCCCCTTAACAGCAAACACTTCTTTCCAATTAGTCTTTTTCCTGCTACTTAAAATACATTCACCACTACTGCAGGGAGATAAAAAGTTACTTCTTTAAAACTTTCCCTAGATTATACTTTCAGAATTCCACACTGATGCAGCGTCAGTGCAGCACTCATCCTCCTGCCATGCCGGGTGCCAGCTTCACTAGAACGCCTGAGAAACATGCCCTGGAAAGAAGATTCCCTTCAAGGTGAGAAGTGAATCATCTCTGTGCAAACAAAACTCACTAAGCCCTAGTGCCCCCAGCACTTTTGTTCTCCTCTTGAACCTTCTTCTAAACCCCAAAGTGGAAAGGAAGGTGGTATTCAGTTCTGGAAAAGTGCTACCAGGAGGTGATAAGATCTTAAAGCTTTACTACAGAAAGCATGAGTAATGCCTGTCTTACCTTATGCCATGACTTGTAAACACATCCACTGTGTTAAAAGAATCCTCTTCCACTCCCAGGTAAAACTCCATCAGGGATGGTGAAATCCAGTCACATTTATGGAGGCCTGGCTCTATTGGGACACGTGTGTACTTAATCCCATATTCCTCCAACACCTCTGCAAATATGTGCCTGACCTCTGGGAGTGAAAACACAAACACTATGGTCAGGAATCGCATAACCAGCTCATCAGGTCCCTGCAAGGTGTAAGCACAGAGACATCCTTCCATTCCATGTTAAAGAAAATATAATCCTATTTGGCTTATCTTCTGCTGAAAAGGTTTTCTTCATCTGGATGAGAGGAGCTTTCTGTACTGGAAGCTTTAGTCCCTCAATATCTCTGTAGGTGCCTTGTTTTTCCTTTCACCACTGAGCATTTGGTCCAGCAACCCCCTTCTACCTTAGCAGCTCTGGTCCTCAAGTGCACCAGAGGTGACTGCACTGCCAGGAACAAGTTCTTCATCAAGTCCCTGCACAGCCAGGTTTGTTGTGAGGGTAAACTGCCAAGAGCAATGACATCCACAGGCAGCTGAGTGCTGGAGTGGGTTAATCTGGGTGGCTTTGCTCTCTGTTTTCCATCTCTGCACCACAAATACCTTCTTTGCAGAACAGGGACAAAAGACACTTGCCTGTCTTTGTAAAGCATGCTGAGACCTGCAGACAGATATCAGTGTGGAAACACAACTGACAGGAGAGTTCTTGTGGCACCTGAAAGACCCAGGCTTTCCAGTTTAAACTGGCCGGTTTGCTACTGGACTCCTTGATGTGGGCAGGAGCATGCAATTAGGATGCTGAGGTGAATTATCAGTCCTAGGAGGAAAAGGTATAACCTGAGCCATATGTGCCACTAATCCCCTTGTGATGCTACAGAAAGACCCAGATCACCAAGCAGCTAATTGAGGCCCAGGTGGGAACATTCAGTTTGCAATGTTAGAGTATCATGCAGTGGGATTTACTGCCCAACCAGGGAACTGTGGCAAGGGGAATCCAGTCTGAGTTGACTCTTATCTGTGCAGTGTTGGGAAGAAGAGGACTCCTTTCTTACCTGGGAGGACGTGGACATGCTGGTGCCCATCCATGTGAGGAGGTAGGTGACCTGTCAGCTCATGGAACAGCTCCACTTGGGCCTTTAACTCCTGCTTTACCTGCACAGTAGAGAAGGGTCAGAGTAAGCCTTCTCAGCAGGCTGAGGCCAGGAGGGTGCAAGGGAGACCTGCTGGCTTCTACTCATGACACGGCTCTGGGAGGCAGGAAGTGCTGTGATGTTTAAATGAACATGCAGTGCCCAGAACCTCCCCTAGGCATGGTTTCTGTGGTACTTTTTATATGGATGGTGCAACACTGGGATTTTCTGTGTTAGAAATACTGGATATTTGAATACCCATCTCCCTTTAGAATGAATGGGGAAATGGCTGCTCATATCCCATAGGCAGTTTTGATCACCATGCATCCTTCTCATGGGACAAAACCAACCATCTCACTGCAGAACAAAATCCTCTCATGAAGTGATGAAAGGCTTACTGCCTCCATAGCACTTCTGTCATTTTCCCTTTAGAAATGCTTAGGTTCTTTGTAAATATCTGTTCCAATGCCCCTTCTGTCTCCTCAAAGAAGTAGTTTAACAGGACATTAGCATATGCAGCCACTGAAGCAGGGACAAATGAGTTCTCAAAGGCTGCAGAGCCCTTGGCAGAATTAGGCTACGGACCTAGAAAACCAGCTCCAGCTGCCCAGATTCAAGATCCATCTCTAAGCTTGCTCACAGCTGGGACCTAGGGAAGATCTTCAGCTGTTATGTGCTGGGATAAGGGCAGACTGATCCATGTCAGGAAAGCAAGTTCCATGGTTGCATATGGCTTTATCCTACCTCTGACATATTCAGGAGACCTTTTGATAGTGCTGTTCTGAATCCCATTTTCCCATGGAAGAATCCATCTTGGTTGAGCAGAGAAGAGTTTGTTTTGAGCGCCTCACACACAGGAGAGCCCTCGGAGAGGTTGGCATGGAGGCCTATTGGGATGTTGTATCTGTAACAGGAAAAAAATATCTGTTAAGCTTTGCACCTCTACCTCCCTTATTGTGCCTGAAGGCAGAAGATGGCAGTGAAAGATTTAGACTGATCCAAAAAGTGGTTGTGTGCTCACTGGAGTACATCTTTGTATCTCTGCCCATCTAGAAAGGAAAGCAGAACAACACTAACCAGAGCAGAGTATCTCCAGGTAGAATCACTGTGCAGTCTGCCAAGGGCCAGTCTGTGAGACTCCCAGCTCTGTTCATACCCTGACTCATATGGGGAGAGCAGCCATGAGGTGTCTGAGACTAAATACTGTACCTGAATGCTACTAGTAACTGGCAGAAAAATCTGGACCTTGAAACCCTTTCTAAAGCACTTCCTTAGCCCTTGCTAGGTATTCCCTCGAGTTGTTCACCCTATTAAAGATGCTACATTTATGAAACATCTGAGTTTCAATTGACAACTTATAAAGCTTCCCCTAAGTAGAATCCAGTCACATATAAACAGTGCCCACGGCCGCTGTTATGGCAACAGCATAGGGTACAAGTGTAAATGATTTCTGACTTTAAGGGTTTCCTTAAAGGGTCCAAGAGGCTGCAGCTGGAACTGCCTGCAGTGTCTGGGTTTCTGTCTACTGGTGCAGATGATCACTCGCTGAGTGACAAGGCTGAATTGTGCATCCTTCTGGCATAGACAAAGGATTACTGCAGGGAGGCCCAGTGTAAGAGTAGAGCCTTGCTAAGGGATCACAGGGGTACAATTTATTTACTAGTTGCACTCTGCAACATTTGAAAAAGAAAAAGAAACAATGCAGTTATTTGCAGAGCTGCCCTCAGCCACGGGCTCTTCTAAAAGTGCTGGTTTGCTTCTTGGTCTATGCCATGGATTCCCCTACAATAAAAACAGGGTCTGTGAGTGCTCAGACTTGTGCTGCCCTTCATTGGTGCTTCTGGAAATCTTCAGCATCAGTGGCCAAAATGATGCTTTGAAACTTTTTCCAAGACAACCCCTGACCTCTGGCTGCCCCAGTAAGTAAATGACAGAACTGCAGAGTTCCTCTGCTGCCCAGTCTTGAGTCATGATGTGGAGTTAATTTCAAGGCAGAAAGCTTGTGGTGTTTTAAATCCTTCCTGGAACTTCTGTATGGAGCTGTTAAAACTGGGCATGGCCTGTTCCTGTTACAGCCCTTGTACAACAACTGGGAAAACAAAAGCAATGCCCACTTAGGCAAAGTGTGCAAAAAACATTTTCCCCTTCTGTCAGGTGCCCTGAAGCTGACTAGTGTAGCACCAAGTCACTCAGGACAGGTCTGTGGATGGATTGGACTAAGCTAGTCATTTAGCTTCCTCCGACCCTAAGGCTTTGGCCCTTGCAGGACTGAAACTCTTTTTTCCTGGCTCTTCCATCTCTTGTGCTCCAGGTGGATAGTAAAGTCTGTTTCTAGATCCTGCCTCTTCTCAAAGACATAAATGTTATGAGTCAAATTGTATGGACAGCTCTGTGAAACAGATGTCCATGTGAAACAAGTGTCCATGTCTTTCCAGTCCACTGTGCGATTAGGGAGCTTGAACGTTTGCTGAATGGAGCAAAACATCTTGTGGAGAGAAAGGTCCTCTCTGGCTTTCCTGATTTCTCTTTTCTGCAGCAGGGCCTGACTATAGTTGATGATAAAATGTTCATCTTGTTTTCATACATGGGGCCTCAGCACATGATATGTGCACACTAACTCCTTTTTAATACAAGAACTGAAAGATGCTGCCATTGGGACTGGGGGCTCTTCAGCAGGTGGCTGATGGCAGGGCAGGAGCCAGCCACAGTGCAGAAGTACTGTGGCAGGAGGACCTCTCCTTCATCCTGTGACCTACTTTGCACTCTTCCTAATCCCAAAGGCAGAAGGGGAGCCCATGGTTTTGTTTTGGAAGTCCACCCCAGACTCTTTATCATGTCTCTGGGAAGCTCTAGCTGCATCAGCTGATAGCATTATTTGTACCACAGCCACTGCTGTCTACAAGAAAAAGGATTCCTGTGTTACCATGAATCAGCAGATGGGAGATTTTTTGTTGAGCACTCTCCTCCTCATGTGTTGTGGGAGGGCAAGAAATGAACAGCTGAGCCTTTCAGCGTTGTCTCCCAGGAGCATCAGATGAACTACCTCCAATTGTGCAATGCCTCACATGCTGTCACGGAAGCTATTTCTAGGCAAGGCAAGCCCCTCTGACAGGTGTGGGACACCAAGGAGCCAAGCACTGCACTGCAGAACATTAGAGCTGCTCCTCCGCCTGAGCTGAAACCAGCCCCAGAGCTGGGGAATGCACAGAATGTGGAAGTGCAGAGAGAGCTGCCCTTGTTCTTGCTGTAAAGGGAGACTCTGACTGTAACATTAGAGCATGTTTCGGAGCTTTGGCTAACACCAGCTGAATGTCTTAATAGTTTTCTCTTAGAGTTAGTCCTGGCTGGTTTGACAGACTGTCTATGCTGAGGCATCCAAAGAGGAACTGCTAGTGTTTAAAGGCTCTGGAATGCAGGGACTGAAACCAAAACTCAAAACACAGCACGTGAGGAACTTGATCAGAAATATTCCCCTGTGGGAGATGCACAGAAGCAGGCACGCTGGGAAGGCTGTAAGGATATGGGAAGGACAACACAGAGGGTGCAGCAGGATTCTGTGGCTAGCTAGCATTTTCCTGTATTTAAATAAGGTGCCTTTCCTTTGGATCCAGTGAGCCAGATGATGTTCTGATTCAGCACCAAATGTCCTGTGCCTGGTGTTCATTCCTAACAGTCCTGACACTGCATGAGTATCTGATATCCTGAGTGCAATCAGATGAAAGCATGAGCAAAACTTAAAAGCATTATAGTAGTTAGCCAAGGCTGTACCTTGGACAAAAGGGCTCCGGTCATGCTCTGCTCTGACCAAAGGCTTGAGCTTTAAGACTGAACCAACAGGCTTTTTTCCCTGACTATTTACACACATTGGACTAACTCTTGCTCCATAGTGCCTCTCACCACTGAAATGTAGCTTCTGCAACCAACAAGCAATGCCAAGGCATGATGTACTGTAAAAAAAGGCGTGGAGAAAAGTCAAGATATGGGACTATCTTGGAAAGGATAGCCTCTTACAGCAGATGCTACAAGGGCCAACAGAGTTCAGTCTGGCAAGATTTTTGAGACAGCAAGCCCAGCCCAGTCATCAAATAGAAGGAGGAAATGCAATCAGCTAAACTGCTTCCTTTTCAAGTAGTTGCTTGTTTTTCCACACTACAGCTCTGAACAAATGTCTCTGCTTAGGCAATGGGCTTTTGTGCAGTTGCAATCCCTGTTCATTCATATCCTTAGCAGTAAAGGGTCCCCGGAAACTGTTACTATACTGAGTCACTCTTTAAAGTGCCCACTGGCTTCGCAGGTTTCTGAGCTTGGTGAATGAGTAACAGTGCCCTGAACCCTGCCTGGCCACAGGAGGGACTCTGCAGGCCCTGCATTCCTGGGAGCAGTGGCTATGGGAATCATGCAATTCACTGAGCACAGGCCCAATTGTCTTGCTAAAGGCTGCATGCTGCAGCATAAGCCCTTTTCCTTGATGGGCAAACAGATCCCACTTTCAACGTCCTGTTTGTATCCTTCTCCAGGAAATTACCAGTTCATCGGGTTTCAGCCTAAGTGTGACACAATGAAGAACCTCACGTAGATATCTGTATATAGATCCTGCTCCAGTAAACATCTAAGTGTCTCAGGTCAAACAAAGCCAGGCTGTGCTTTGTGCAGAAAAAGTAGACTTCTCAGGTTCTCCATGTTGGCATTTGCATGCTTCCCTACCACCACACTTTCACCCTTCAGCAAACGGTAAGATCTAACTGTAGATCAAATAGCATCTTGTCTTGCTCCACTACTGCTAAGGACTTATTTCTGCTGGAAGAAACACTCTAAAGCCTGTCTGTTGTTAAGAACTGGTACTGTAACATAGCTTAAGGATGTGACTTTCTTTTTAATTACATCTTTGTATCAACTGAAGCTCCTGTGTCTGTCTTACAGGAAAAAGCCCTGTTGCCAGTAAAGTTAATCTGATCTCAGATTCTAGTTTAAGGCCTCAGCTGGGATCCCACCTCTAATTCAAACACAGTTCAGCTGTGGAACTGTCTGCCAGGTGATAAACAGTTAAATAAAAGAGTGATGAGAAAGCATGAGAGATTTCTGGATTAGTCAGATGTTGACTTGGGAGGGTCAGAATTAAGTCACAATTTACACACACATTTTGCAATTAGTGTTGATGGGAAAGGAAGTGAAAACATAGACAGCAATTAAATGTGGTTTTGTTAGATTCTTCTGCTAAATGTACCCAGATGTTGTGGGGTCTTCAGCTTTTGTGTAGCTGATGTTCAGCATTTATACTGCAAAAAAGATGCAGGAAGACTGAAGCTGTATTCTAAAATATGTCACTTTTCATCAAGTTTTTGGATATAATCATCTGGGAAAGGGTCCTAATACTCAGTCACGACTAAGCTGGTTGATAAAAAGGGAAAAATATGGCAGAAAACAACCTTAGGTCTATTTCTGCTTTTTCTGTATTTCTAAGGGAAACTGGACCTATTAATTTCAGGTACAAAATAACCCTTCCAATCTCAGGGAGAGGCTCTGGAATAATCACTAAGAAGACTGGCTGACTTCAAGGTGGAGCTTGATAAGTAGAAAATTGAGATATATTATATGGATAACCAGGAAGCTGCAGCAAGTCTATGCCCCATGAGGAAGAAAGTTTTGAGTTACTGAAGTACAACCCCCACAATGGCAGTCTGTTCCCTGCCTGCTGCTCTGGTTATGTACTGTTCCAGCAGTCTCTATCAATAGGTTTGCCGTTTGGGGATGGATCAGGCCTGATGATCCAGGATGCTGAAACTTCTCTTTTGCCTCAAGTAAGTGGGGTCCCCAAGATCCAGGACCTAGATGTTAGGAAAGGTGTATTATTTACTGCTTGGCTCTGCTGATTTGCCATTAGTTTGTGTTAGGGCTGGTACAAAGGTCTGCTGAATACCATCACATTTCTGCTAATGCTTCTAATCAAAACAGGGTTTTTGATATACCCAGAAGCCTACGGAATTATTGTGAAATGAAGGGAGGAATGGAATCCAGAGGAACTGTGATCCTTTTTGAAGGATACTGAGTCCTAGTATTGTAGGGCAGCATGAGGTGCTTAAGAAGAACTGTCCTAATAGGTGATAGATCCAGTGTCTGCTTATACGATTATTCAAGGCTCAAATGTCTGTTACAGAGTTAAGCATATATGCATGTGTGCATATATATTGTGTATATACATAATATTTACTTAGTTGGGCTCTGTGGAGAAAGATAAAAGAGAATCAAAAAACAGGGGAGGCTTTCATCCCATAAACCACAAAATGCTTCAAAGCCTCAATATTAACAGTGGGATAGGAGACAACACCAAGCAGGGGGAAGAGAGAACAGTGGCAAGGCAGTCAAGCAACAGTTATACTTTCCCATTTTTACACCACAAGATGAGGAGGATTCAATGACATTTCCAGTAAGTCTGACTTATTGGACACCTGTGTCTAAAAAGATTCTGTGTGAACCTCTGCAATAAAGGAACAAATATCTTAGGGGTGGGTGTATGCACAGGTACCAATTAAGATGTACTACCAGCACCTGAATTAGAACATGACCAACCCTTTTTGGCAAACCTGTGGGTGAGTAGGGCTGAATACAGCTGTACAGAGTTAAACAAATGAGGAATTGCAGAACCTGGGCTGTTGATCTTCACTTCTGACAGATGTCCCAAAGTCACCCTGCTTATATTGTCAGAAATAGATGTAAATCTATTTCTTTGACACAATTCAAACCTATCCCCCAAAAGAATGAAACAGTAGCAGCAGGTTGCATCTTCTGCTGTCCCCTCCCCTCCAACCTGGCTTTTTACACCTGTATCAGCTGTCAGCACAAGTGTCATGAACTGGATTCAAAGATGGTTTTTAAACCTCCATGGCCTATTTTCTGACTATGGAAATGAGGCCAGGTGGATTCTATATTTAAAAGCCTGCTAAAGACCATGGCTAAAATAGCTGACAACATTACCAGAGCATTGAGGCTTAAAGCTTTCCATGGTGCCTCTGTGTCTGAGAAGTGCTGGCTTTATCTTCATGTTTTACATTTCATTTGTTTTGTTTACTAACAGGATTTTAGTCATCCCAACAGTGTCTCCTCTTATCATCAGGGAGGCAGTTCCTCTCTCAATGTTTGTGTGTAAAGGTACCAAGTATGAGGTATGGTCCCTCTTTTTGTGTATGCAGCTTTTACAGTTGGATTTATTGAGCCTGAAATTAATAAAAATATTGGGGTACTTGTTTAAAAGGCTCCTGGGGTGGAAAAAAATCAGATTTTCCACTGTCTAGATTTATAACTAAGCCCTTGCAGAATTGCACCTTTCCCTGATTCTGCAATGAACCTGGGTGACCCTGTGTTCAGCCTTGCTCAAATGCACCAACTTAAATGAGATTTAAAGATTTGTGCTTTTATGCTTTATTAGTTTTAGGGATAGCAGCTTGGCCTGGGCATATTGTGTGGACTTTCATTTTGATGGGGCATCTTTTAGAAGTGTGGGAAAACAAAAGTCCACCCAAAATCCAGTACTCAAATTGTGTAAGTGGCTTTCTATCCTGATGAAAAAAGATGCAGTGGCTAATACTAGAGAAAGAGTCATTATGGGTATGGCTGGTAGGTACCTGGTTTTACTATGAAAAGTCTTAGTAAGTATGCCTGGAATACAGTTTCCTTATGCCACCCTAGGCTATAATACAGCATCTATACTGGGGTTACAGAAATCCAAATTTTACAGGCAAGGCTTTTGATATCTTCTGGAGGCTGTCCACAAAGGAACTAGAGAAAGTAGCTTACCTCTGTGCCAGCTCGGCTGCATCTGCTGCAGCACTTCCGTTGACTAGAAGGGACACGTTAGATACTGCACCAGCCAGGAAGCAGTCCACGATGCCTTGGTTTCTCCGAGGACAGTAGCCAAAGTCATCTCCAGTTACTATTAGCTTCACCTGAAGCATTCTTGGAGGTCATCCCTAGCGAAAAAGTAAAGGAGGGAAAATCTGAACAATCGGTAGTCTGCAGATCACAGGCAAACAGGAAAACACCGGTTCAACGGAGGTGATCCCAAGCGTGACTCAGCCCCTGACTAACTCCCGCTCCACCTCAGCCTGCTGCTTTCTCACAGCTTCCACAGTCGCCGGATTTGGTGTGGCCGCCCGGCTCACACCATACCTGCCTGCTGCCGCAGAGAGAGGACCGGAGCCTTCCTTTCTTTGCAGGAGCACAGGCCTGCCTGCACTCTGTGTTGCTGTAAATGAGGATGTGCAAACAATCAGGGGCTTCGGGAACTGACTGAACCGACAGGGGAGGGGTTTCAAATTCCTTTCGCGCGGTGCCCGAGGACATGGCAGCGGTGCCAAGCATCTGAGGCCGCTGCGACACCTCGCTGCCACCGATCCCGCCATCCAGCGAGCAGGGGGATGATGCGGGCCGTGGGGCAGCAGATGCGTATCCCCGGGGAGAACCAGAAAGGAGCGGCCTCCCGCGGTGCGGCTCGGGCCCGACCTTGCCGCTGCAGCGGGGGCAGAGGAGGCCCCTCCAGCCCTCTCCCCGGAGCAGTGCGTACCTCCGCTCCTGCCCGCTCCCAGGGACGTCGCTGCTCGCGCAGCGGTCCCAGTTACCGCTGCCCCGGGCCGGGTGGGGATGCTGACCCCGGCTGCGGAGCTCTGTCCACGCCGCCCCGCTGCGCATCCCCCCCGTACCCGGGTGCTGCTGAGCAGCCCCACCGGGAGCTCACCGGCCGGGAGCGGCGGCAGCGCCGCAGTAAGCCGGAGCGTCTGCACTGCTGCGAGCACGGGGGCGGCCCCTGGCGGCCGCGGCTGGCACCGCCGCTCCTCGGCTTCATGGGTAGTGTGAGCTCGGTGCGAGGGCAGAGCTGCAGGTCAGGAAACCCTGGTCGGGAAGTCCCTGTGGCTCCTGATCATAGAATCATAGAATCGTTAGGGTTGGAAAGGACCTTGAGATCATCCAGTTCCAACCCCCCCTGCCATAAGCAGGGACACCTCACACTAAACCATACCTCCCAAGGCTTTGTCCAACCTGGCCTTGAACACTGCCAGGGATGGAGCACTCACAACTTCCTTGGGCAACCCATT
>JBCJKH010059374.1:6871-35249 GCA_039877255.1 Loriculus beryllinus | reverse complement strand
TGCTCTGTCACTCTCACAGTAAAGAAGTTTTTCCTGATGTTCACATGGAACCTCCTATGCTCCAGTTTACACCCATTTCCCCTTGTCCTATCACTGGACATCACTGAAAAATACCTAGCTCCATCATCCTGACACTCACCCTTTCCACATTTGTAAACATTGATGAGGTCACCCCTTAGTATCCTCTTCTCCAAGCTAAAGAGACCCAGCTCCCTCAGCCTTTCCTCATGAGGGACATGTTCCAATCTGATTTTGAGATCTGACCTTCCAAAACAGAGCACAACATTTAAAATCTTCAAGATCAACAGAAAACTTTCATGGATATCCCAGAAACAAACAAACAAACAAACAAACAAAACCACAAACAAACACAGAAAAAGACAAACAAAAAAAAAAAAATTAGAGTTTTGCACTTCAAAAGAGAAAGAGTCTTTCGAATAATAAAGAAATGTTGACAGAGCTCTCATGCATGAGAATCAGAGATGTCTTTTAAAAAGTGATAAGTATTTCAAAATTGTATTAATTTAAGATTGCTTGTTGACATTTTCCTTATTTTTCTACTTTGTTTTCATTTACCTTTCTTTGGTACTTATAGCTAACTTTTTAATCTCTTTTCTTAATTTTTAAGTTATTTTTAGTTTTCAAATCCAAATGCTTTTCAAGATCATGTTATTAATTAAAAAAAAAAATAATTAAATATTTTTTTTTTTGGAGGAAATTGTATACTTACCATTATCATTACCCTCAAAATTTCTTTCCAATCCTGATAAATCTGATACATGTATTCATACTTAGAAGCATATCCAGATAACTAGGCAGTTTAATGTTGTAATACATCTAATTCATTCACCGTTTCCTAACAATTACATTTAGATAAACAAGAACTGAAATATTTTCTGTCCCATGCCCAATTACAGCCAGTTCTAGAGATTTAAAACTGATCAGACTTAAAAAAATATCCATAGAGCTGGTAATGACAGCTGAGCAGTAATAAACATGTGACTCATAAAAAACTTTTAACTGTGTTACCAAAGTTAATAAAAAGTCATCCATAATACAGGTGAAATGAAGTTCAAACTATTCCTGCATTCATGAAAAGCCTGGCCTGTTTTTTCACATTATAAAATTCCACTAGCCATTTTCGACAGCATGAATCTTCTACGTCTGTGTCATAGCTCAGTAACTGCCAGGAATTAATGTGAAACTTTAATAGCCAGCTAACCTCAATGACTTCATGAGGGTGAACATACAAATTTAAATAAGCTAACACAACAAGTGATTAATATAAGCTATTGGTCTCTTTCAGTTATTTGTTGGAATCTGAAACGCATGAACCATGCAGACAGGGAAGAACTGATTGATAAGATACACAATGGGGCTATATAATGGTCCCATTGATACAACTCACAATGGAGTTGTGGGATTACAGTAAAGAAAAAAGAATTTAAGAAAAAGCTGTAGAACAATCTGCAACACGTCAGACCTGTCTTCGGCAAGTCTCTTCAAACTGGACAAAACCCCCTCTTAATAATGCTGTCACTTTGTTATGTGAAGGATCAGTTAATTGGTCCTCTCAAATAATAATAATAGATGATGATGATGATGATGATGATAGCACAGAGCTCAGTAGCTTCTTAATCAGTCTTGCATGTCAATTGTGCCTGGCACTGTGACAGGCTCTTTCTAACTTTTTCAGTGTTATCAAACTCCACTTCTATTCTCATCCTGGCATTGTAGCAAATTGAACTCCAAACATATATTCAGCATCTAGAAAAGTCACTCTTTCCCAATGCAACAGATTCAGTAGTCTGATCTCAAATGCTGAATTAAAATTTTCATTTCATTAAAACCCATTTTCTAAGCTCTGTTTATCTAACTGTCTGTAGATAGACAGATATTGGCTTTCATCCCCATTTTATCCGCAGTGGAAGATGCTTGTTTTAGCTTAATTGATTGCATACTTGGCAATATTAAAAGATTTGATATTCAATATTGAGTCCTTGTAGCCATTTCACAGAGGCGTAGATAAAGAAAAATGAGTAAGATTAGCTTCTTTCATATCAGCTAAGTGAACATGACTGATAAAGGAAAAAGTTAAAGAATCTGAGAGAGACTTTCAGAAGACTTAGCAAAAAGGTGGATGGAATAAAAAGAATTCAAAACATATATCTGTGGATGAATTAGAATCATTGTGGCCTTTTAATAATCTAGTTTTATTTTGATATCTTAGAAGGCTGAAGTAACTTTCTGACAGAAGCTTTAAAACTTGATTAGCTCCTGCACTTGTGAATAATATATACTGTTAAATTGTGGTCTATGCTGCTGTAAATAATCTTTTAAAACAAGTGTTAAAACCATCTCAATTACATGTCAGAACTAAAAGTATCTTAGGGAATCTGTCTACCACCTGGATTCTTTTTCTTGGGATGGTAAAAATTCAGGTTAAAAATTGGATTCAGATAGGCTGGGGGAAAGTAAGGACTTCAGGGGTTTGAACAGCCATGAAGTAGGGAAATATGAAATATTTTCATTCATTGTTAGATTTCTCACCCTTGGAAATTTCATCACAGGTGGCTACATCCTCTTGTAATCAGATACAAGGTTGTGAATTCCACAATAAGAATTTGCAAGTCTAAAAAGTCTTGACTTCTTATAAGTCCAATTCTCTTTATATTTATGAACAAATGTTCACTAGTGTCCCTGAAAATAGATCAGTTTCAACATACCCAGAACAAGTTGCTTTCTCTTATCCATACAGAGAAGCATCAGTTCTTAAAAAAAAAAAAATCTATTTACAGCCCAGAACAATTTTTGATGTACAGGGCTCAAATATCTCTAGAGCAGAGATCTGTAAATCCACAAACATCAGTAAAGAAAAAGTTCTGCCTATACTGTACCTAGAGCATCCAGGTGTTCCTAGCTAGCATTTCCATAAATACTACAAGTAAATTAAAATAACTATACTAAAACGGTCATCAATGTAGATAATTGTGGCATTTCAAGACACAGACTCCAGCTGATGCAGAGACTCAAATCCTTGTTTATTACTACCAAGCCCTTTTTATCCCCTTGTTTGGTACTTTCCCAACCTGCACATACATACAACATCCAATCTCATTGGCCCCTGTAAAACTCTCCAGGTAAATAGTCCAGTCACAGTGTTGCAGACCCTCTCACAAACCTCACATCCTCTGGCCTTACAAGCCCCAGCTCATCGCCCTAGGTCTTGTCAAAGCACCAAGGCCTCAGAGCTCATTCCCAAACTGTTCTCCACGCAAATCATATCGCTCTCACTCCCCACAGGTAATGTCAGAGAAAAACGTTCCTTGCAACCATAAAGCTGCCTCTAAAGTTAAAAGAAACAAAAGCTGGAAATCTTTCCAGTAAAGCCTTTGTTCTATCAAACCGATTAATTTGTGTGTGCATGTGTGTGCATGTGCATATGGGTACGTGTGTGTGGTTTCTTTCGTTCTACATAAATCTCCCTAAGTACTTAGAAAATTTGCAACTAAATATAATGAGGGTGTTTGAAAGAGCAATCAGATGTGGGAAGAGCATTCAGTTTAAAGACATTAACTGTCTCCATAATGGAAAGTAAGGGAGTTCTTCTTATGTTCTTTTGGCATTTTAATTGGGAAGGATCTTTCATCAGACCTAGTTTGAATATAGCTATGAATGGCAAAAATTCCTATGGAAAAGAGAATAATTCTAACATCAGAGAAGAAAGCTTGCAGAAAGAATAAAAATGAGAATAGAAGCAGACTCAGCAAGAAAATCGCAGTTAATTTTAAAAAATCTTGAAAAGAACACACATTCTTACTGAATGCAGAATTTGGTTGAATGACACATATGTAGCAAAAATACAAAAGAAGCTACAGTACAAATTTAGAGGGTAATGAACACAAAAGTTATAGCACAAATCTGTGGTACAAAAATAAATGTAACAGAAGATCACTGTTCTGGTTTAATCCCAGCCAGCAACGGAGTACCAAACAGCCACTCACTCCTACCTGGTGGGAAGGGGAAGAGTAAAAGTGAGAAAACCCATGGGTTGAGATAAAACAGTTTAATAAGAAAGGAAAAGATAACTATGCAAACAAGGTGAAACAAGGAGTTCATTCACTACCCACTGGCAGGCGGACAGGAGTTCAGCAATTCCAGGACAGCAGGGCTTCATCACCCATAATGGTTACTTAAGAAGACAAACACCATTACTTCAGGCTGCATCAAAAGGAGCATGACCAGCAGGTTGAAAAAGGTGATCCTGCCCCTCTACTCTGTTCTTGTGAGACCTTACTTGGACTCTTGTGTGCAGTTCTGGTGTCCTCAACATAAAAAGGACATGGAACTGTTGGAACAAGTCCAGAGGAGGGCCAAAAGCATGATCAGAGGACTGAAGCATCTCCCATACGAAGACAGGCTGAGAAAGCTGGGACTGTTCAGCCTGGAGAAGAGAAGGCTGTGTGGAGACCTCATAGCAGCCTTCCAGTATCTGAAGGGGCCTATGGAGATGCTGGGGAGGGACTCTTCATTAGGGACTGTAGTGATAGGACAAGGGGTAATGGGTTAAAACTTAAATAGGGAAGGTTTAGATTGGATATGAGGAAGAAATTCCTTACTGTGAGGGTGGTGAGGCACTGGAATGGGTTGCCCAGGGAGGTTGTGAATGCTCCATCCCTGGCAATGTTCAAGTCAAGGTTGGAGGAAGCCTTGGGGTGACATGGTTTAGTGTGGGCTGTCCCTGCTTATGGCAGGAGGGTTGGAACTAGATGATCTTAAGGTCCTTTCCAACCCTAACTTTTCTATGATTCTATGATTCTATAATCACTGTACTTATTAACTGCATCTATACTCTGCAGAATAAGTACCAAATATGAATGATGAATATATATAAACCTAGAGAGTAAAGTAGTCAAGTAAGTGCCCTCTTTCACCCATTCATCTACCTATTTTTTAGAGTGGATGATGAGGTGGATGAGGATTACAAGCCCTGCAGGTCCTGAGGAATTCACAGTCTCAACAGATGAACAACAGGCGGTGAGTAAAACACAGTCCTTGTTTAATAAAATATATTCCCTTCAAGTTTGTGAATTTATTTCTTCTACGTATTTCTAGGTATTAGAAGAACTGACACACACCCATTTCACTACTGAGCTGGTCCCTTACTCAAAGCAATGCTTTAGATACTGGATCAAAACAGACTTAAACTCAGCAGAAACTTCTGTCCTGTATTGGTGGCTCAGAGAAGTGAAAACATTATTTCTTCACCACTGTAAAGTCATATTCAACATATGAGGGAAGCATGGAAAAAACACAGAGGAAAGTAACAGGGAAAAACAACGAGGAATGAGAATGAAAGTACAAGAAATGACAGAGAAAAACTGGGACCTCCTCACTCCAGGTGAGGCATACAGGTTCTGAAGCCTTGCTGACAAGGAAGCGGGTAGTATGTTTTAAATGAGAATGTTATAGTAATCCCACTGAAAATCAGTAGCAACTATCCACGTAGGGTGAGATTAATCTAAACACACCTGTCTGCACTGAGAATAACTGGTGTGCAAACAATAATCACACAGCAGCTTACTTTACCCTACATTTTACCTTACCCTACATTTTACCTTACCCTACATTTTGTCAGATGAATTTCAATTGAATTCTGTTGACTCTGTTGAGTTGATCTTCCCAGTCACAATGGTAGCCAAGACAGCTGGTTTAAATGTAGATATCTATGTTGCATAGGTCCACATTTAGTCAGATGAATGCCAAACCTGACACCATTGGAGCCATTTGAATAATTGCAATGAAACAGATTATGTTTGATGTTTAGTGTTAAAGCAAGTCAGGGAAAAATCCAGACTTAGAAACACATTAGAAGATTTAGGAGCACGAAAAAGAAGACAGCCTTAGCTGTCTGCACAGAATGAAGACATCCAATGAGGGGGAAACATCTGGAGGCCACAGGAACATTTTATGCTAATCTGTAGACCACCTTTCACAGCTTTTAACATACTAAATAGACACTGTCATTTTCAAATTCGAATAATGTTAGGAATAAAATTAGATTTTCTCCTGAACAATCATTGTCTTGATGCTTGAGGTACATTTCTAAATTTAGACTTTGCCATGGATGCTGTACTTATGCAGTTATTTAATAAATCATGTTAGTGCAAAGTGAAGAAGTAACTTCATAACAACTTAAATATCAGAGCCATCATCTTTTCTTCTCCTGCCCCAGCTTCTTGTCAATTTGGGGAGTGATTCCCTTTAGGCCCAGATGTTGCCTCATGCAGCAATGTTAGCATCCTTTACTCACATTGAATCAGTTAGCTCCCGTTCCCAATGAAAGACATATGTTCCCTCCGCCTTTGGTTTCACACTTGTAGAGTTAGTGTTTACTTGTTTCTCCTCCAGCATAGAAAAACATATAATTTCTTTTTAACTGTGAGTTGTCTTTTTATTCTGGGATCTCAACATCTATTGAAAAATTAATAAAAGTGTCACAGAATTGTTGTGAGGAAGTAAAAGGACAAGATAAATTTGTGGCAGTGGATGAAACCACAAGACTTTATTCTAGGATCTGAAACACTCAGATTGAAACTCATGAAATAAGTTTCAGCATGTGGGTATGTCTAGATCTAGAAGGATATATCTGTTCTGAGATAAACTGAATAAAATCTTTCATGGTGACAAGTATCCTTTGATTACTCCTGTCATCCATAAATAGGGATGCAAATGCTCCCGGTTTAAAAACATCACGATATCTTGATATCCAGATGAAGAAACAGGTCAAGAGTTACAAGGTGATATTATTTCTCAAAGATTGCAAAGCAGTGTAATTGAAATAGTCTTCACACATTTCAAATTTCTACACTTCAGAAGACAGGTGGGAAACTCAGTCTCCAGTGTAATCATATGTTTTATTACCTTCTAATGCTCAGGCAGCAAAAGGATATCACATTGTAAATAGACAGCAGCTAAAATCCTGTATTATGTGCACCAAAACAGAGAGATACTCATCTTCTTGTTTACTCCTCAGAAGTTATCCTTATTATTTCATTAGGTAGAAAGAATCCATCATTCAGAATACACACAATTTTTAGTTCATCTGCTATCATTACCCTTTCCTGCTTTCTTTGCTTAAAGAAAACAGAATTCTTCTAAATTGATAAAATACATCAATTTATAAAACTAAACATAAATATTTTAAATATTGCTTCCGCAGTCTGATTTCATTTTTATAAATCCATGGTAGGTGCTCTTTATTAATCCTTTGGAAGCATAGCCATGGGTATTTTTTCCTCTGCAGGATATGCCTTCGAACATGAAGAAATCGCTGGTCTCCCAGTTCATTTTTTATTTTCAATGTTAATTAAAAACTTGTCCAGATGGCACTGTACAAATGTCTTTCATGCAGATTTCTGGCTTTGAAATACAGCTACCCACCTCAAACTACAGCGTTTCCGTCTGCTTGTGAAAATAGCTCTCCATGGTTCATTTTATGTATAGTATTATGTGTGGGAGAGAGTGTATCACTTGGAGTAAAAGGAGTGGAGATTCATCTCTAAACCTCCCACTTTTCATGAAAATCTCCACGTAACTATTTGTGTGTGTATATGTTTTGTATATATGCTTGTGTGTGTGCATGTGTATGCACGCATGGATGCCTCAGAAGTAACAATAACCAAAAAAATGATTACCTTAATAATGTGTACATGTAATTTTCAGCCAGGTGGTTAGCGAGAACAGAAACCAGTAGCATCACTGTATTTCACATCTCTTGAGACAAATGATTAAATCAAGTTTAAAATCCCCAACCAAGAAGAGCAAGAAAACCACATGCCCTGACTAGGTCTGATTCCTTCACTCATAAGGACTCTGAGAAAACCTAACAGCAAATAAATCTTTATTCAGGAAAATGTAAAACAGCACATGTACCACAGAGTGAGAGTAAATCTCCCTCCTTTGCTCACTCACCTTCACATGCCACTCATCCGGGAGACAGCCTTCCAGTACCTAAAGGGAGCCTATAAAAGAAAAGCTGGTGAGGGACTTTTGACAAGGGTGTGTAGTGACAGGACAAGGGGGAATGGCTTTAAACTGAAATTTAGAGTAGACATTAGGAAGTTCTCTGCTGTGAGGGTATTGAGGCCCTGGCACAGGCTGTCCACAGAAGTTACAGGTGCCCCATCCCCGCAGTGTTTAAGGCCAGCTTGGACAGGGCTTGGAGCAACTTGGTCTATTGGAAGGTGTCCCTGTCTGTGGCAGGGGGATGGAACTGGATGATCTCTAAGGTACCTTCCACCCCAAACCATTCTATGACTTTATGATTCTATGATTCTATGATCTGCAGGGATCCCTTGACACCTACAGGCTGCCCACTCAGCCTCACTCCCTGTCACCTCAACTCAGGGACTTCCCCATAGGTGTTTGGAGCACTGCAGTCCTCTCCTGGGCTAGGTAGATGTCACCAGAGGAATTGTTGGTAATCAGTCAATGTAAACTAAGGCTTTTCACCAGCAGTAGAAGAGAGACTTCTTCGCTTCCTTGAATGGACAGCTAGACATGTATATGTAGTTATTACAAACAAATACTGATTTCACATAAAAAAGCCCTTCAACAGCCCAAGTAAGTGGCTGCTATTTTGTCATACTGTGCCCACAGCCCTGTTTACGTGTCACAGATTTTACTATCACTGCAGCAATGTTGCATGCACAACATAGTAACCAGATAAAAATGACTCTGATGCGTCAAGAACAGAAGACATTTTCTTTAGCAGCATGTGATTCTCTAAGGCTTCTGTTTGTGGAAGAGCCAACACAGTGTGCTATCTCTGTTTGAATATACGGCTTCAAAACACAGTGCAATTAAAAGCTGTAAGACAGTTGGCTTAATATAGAGGATGATGTCATATTTCCTTCCATGCCTCCTAACTGAAGAAAAACAAAACCATCAAGCCAGGTTTTATTTTCCTCTATTGATTCCAGATATTTCTATCAAGCTCAGCCTTAAGAAGGGTGCTACTCTCTCATCCAAGGCTATCAAAGGAGGACAGCAAACAGAAAGTCCTTAGGAATATGAGCAGTGGCTATGCGACAAGAAAAAGAACATTAACTGCCTTAACCATATCTGATAAATTAAATGTTTACTGCTCTGTGGGTGTTTCATCTGCAATGCCTGCCACTGATGTCAATAGAGGTCTTGTTTAAAAACCTCAAGCTGCATTCTCAAAATTCAGGGGACAGGATGGATTTTAAAGGTTTGAGTGTTGAAAGAGAAGAAATATTTTTCCTTCTAGTTTCACACCAATCATTGGATGTCAGAGAGGAAAATGCCTATAGAAAATGCCTAACTCATTCACATGGCCCCATGAAGGACTGCTCCTTGCAGTTTATTTTCTAGGATTTTGTTCAAACTGTTTTTCCATATTTGTACAAGAAATGTTTCCCTTTGGAAATCTCTGACAGATCTGTCAAGGCCTGTATTACTGTGGTTAGTATGACATTTCCCCTTTTGTTCATCTTCCCCAGGCTTTAGGCTGTTGCATCCCATCATTTTTTTTCCATTCCTTCAGAAAACATTCTACACGAAAACTCTTTACTATCAAGAGGTGGGAAAAGACAGTAAGGAATCCTTTGTTTAAAGATGATTACAAAAATGCTATGGTTATTATAATAGGGCCACTAGCAGACAATGGCAAGGCTTTGCTCCACACGTAAATTCAGCATGATACTCTTGTTAAGGGACTAGGGAATGGAGAAAAAGAACGGGGAGGAAAGCTCTGCCTTGTGCCTTCTGAACTGGGCTGTTGTGGCTGCTAATTTAGATACAAATGCCACCATCAGCAGCCTGCATGGACCCTGACAATGCTTCAAAACCCCACTGAATACCTTTCTGGCACAGCTTATTCTGATGCTATGACATAAGCTTAATACAGCTCCACAGCTCTCTTCCCTCATGCCAATAGCTCTCTCCCAGTTGGGTACGAAGACTTTAGTTCCCTCATAAATCACTGCCTGCCCATTTCAGCTGGCTAAAAGGGGTGGAATGAGGAAAAAGGCTCAAGCTCATATTCCTTCGTCTTAATTATGGTGTCCTGATTTTGGTGCTAATGTGTTGTTTAGTTTGTAACATATGGCACAAGCTCCCCATGTCTCAGCTTCTTTGCCTTTAAAATGGGAATAACTATTTCAGTATTTTAATGTACTCTGAAACATATGGACATAAAGAAATACTAAGAGAAGAAAGTTTTATTATTTTTTCAATATTTTGTCTTTTTAATGCAGACCCATTCCATAAATTATCATTATCTGTATAATGTGAACACACTTCTGTCATTGTTGAAGATACTCTCAACAGTAACGGAACTCTCTATATTATCTTGCCGATAATATAGGACCTCTGTCTTCTATTCCTGATAATTTCTATAAAACCTCATTCTGTCACCAGCAATATATATTTTACTGAAGGCTGTGTGTCCTTGTCTTGTCAGAAAATTCAGCCTTCACTTTCTTCTTCCACCCATAGTTTATGTGTACTGAAACAGCCATGAGAAATTTTTGTTTCCAGATGCAGCATAAAGAAAAATCACTAGTTTATGGGTGAAGCTATTATTTCCTTGTATTATGTTGCACTCCCTATTTTTTCTTCACTATACTCTGTCCTTTAAGTCCCTAGCTTAAAAGCTCTTTGGTGATTTCTTTATTCGTCCCCTAAGCAGGCTCTGATTTTCAGGTTGGCTTCCCTGCAGGGTAGTCTAACATCTCACTTTTCCTCTGCATTCCTCCATTGCATAATCAGTATTTTGCAGGCTGTGCTGGACATCTGGTAGACTACAACTCCCAGATCTAACACACGATTACTGGGGCTGAATCACTGTCTTCCCATGTAAGCGTGCACAAGGTGATGAGAACAACCACCCAGCGAAGCACCTGGAAAAGGCAAAGACAGGGATCAGCTGTGTGCATGACATCTGACAGTCAGCAGTCACAGAGCATTCAGGGCTGCAGCCTCCGGTCTGTGAGGTGATCCAGGGAGAGACATGTCCTTTATGTCCCATGTGTGGTCATGGTGGGAAACAGATGGAGACATTAGTGCTCGCAGGTGACACTAGAGTGCCAATATCTCCCCATCAGTGGGTCTGTGGTGATATGTGATGACCCCAGGGCCATGGCAGGGAGGGCTGTTTGGAGGCATCTCCACCACCCCAGTGTCCAACTGCTTAGGCACCTATAATGGTGTCCATGTCCCTGGCACTAGGAGCCAGTCTGCTCCAGACAGGGCAGGGGCAGCTCAGGTATGTCCCACTGCACAGCTGGAGCACAGACTGCTGAGAAAGAGCTGTGAGAAAGTCAGTGGGACACCAGAAAACCAAAGGCACAGTCAAGGGTCGGGGTGTTGAGGCAGAGGTGGTCAGTTGCTCAAGGATTCAGGAGGGAATCCTGAGCATGAGCTCCTGAAGGAGGAAAGCAGAAAGGCTGGTCAGGATGAATGGCAATGCACAGGGTAGTGGGGTCAGTCAGGTCCTGCTCCAGTCACTGGTGTGACCAGAGCGGGTGGGAGGCAGCAGCTCTGGGACACCCAGACCTAGTTTTAACCCTCCCAGTGCCCTGAGGCCAGCAAGGCTCCATGGGTGCAGCAGCAGGGAGCAGACCTCAGCCTGACAGCTCCTTAAATCCTGCGTGTCCTTCATATCTGTTAGCCTGTAAGTAATTGATTCACACTTCTAAGTTGTATTTCTAATACTGCAGAGTCTCTTTGAGAATAACTAAAAATGTCCAAGCAAGGTGACCCAAAAAGCTGGGCTGTAACAAGATTGTTTTTTCCAATGGCCAACAGCCCGCTCTCCCACTCCTGCTCCTCCAGATGACTCCTTGATCTAAGACTGAGGAATTACTCCTTTTATTCTTGCTCAGGGGCTCTAGTTATCCAAACCCCGATTTCACATGCTCAGACATGGGAAGACTTTAGCAAGAATTTAATCTCCACTTGATAATTCTGGTACATCAGATCACCCATATACAGTTTCTTCGTCTCTCTTTAAATTTATGTACTTATTGTGTCTTTTATTAATGCACAATGGATGTACATTAGTAAAGCAACCAAAGTAGCATTAAATTGCCTTCCTATCTACTTTATAATCAATAGATCTGTGACAGTAATGTGTTTTAAACACAGAGAAATGCTGGATACTTCTTTTCATGGTGAGTTGTCCAAATATTTGCTTGCTATCCTCAGAACATATTCTCTAAGCAAAAAAAAAAAAAAAAAAAAATTAATCCCTTTTTTCTTTTGTAGCCTCTTCATTCACTTCTATTGCCTTTGTTATTTTGCGCTGACTTGTACACAGGTCCATATATTTCTTCAATAGCTTTTAAATTTTCCTGCAGCCCCTTGTTTTTGGCTCCCTAACCAATTTACTTTGCTCAGCAATGTGATCTATTTGAATGGAAATGGGAAGTTTATGCAATAGTCTCCTTAGACTTCTTTGAATACATTATGCTCTGAGCCACACTGGCCAAAGTGTACCTTTATCTTAGAAGCTATGCGGTCCTGCAGCACTTTTACAGGGACCACTGGAAGCTGAAGGTCCTATGACTGTGTGGGGTAAAGAACTGAAGTGTCTCTGAACACAAGATCCCTAAAGGAATAAAAAAGAAAAAAATATTTTGGGGAATGCTCCACTGAGGATCCTATCCAGCACTAGTAAAATTCCTGGACTGGTAAAAGCAAGCAGAATGTCTCATCACCCTATGATGGGATGCACCATTCAGAAAACTCATTCCAGTTTTGCCTCGTTTCTCTGATGTCCTCAGGGCTGGTCAGGCCCACAACAAGGCTACAAATGCAAGCCTAATTAGATGGAGTTAAACCGCTCTTAGATCCTCACCAACCTCCTTTCAGTCTTATGCTGTACATAACTTACAGAGAACAGAAAAGACATCCATATACATCTAGTTCAGATATTAATTTATAGCTGTGTCAGCTGGAAGAGAGCTTCCAAGCAGGTCTAGAGCATAGCTTAAATCTAATTCTGTATATCCGAGCTGATATACCTTTTTCAGTCTACTGTCACATCCCATATTATCACTGTGTTGCTACCACAGCTCTGCTCAGACTCTGAAAGGACTGTGTGATGTGGTAGGCTGCAGCAGAGAGAACAAGGCTCATCAACCTTGACACTCTGCTCCTGTCTTTTATTCCTGTCCCATTGTGTGTCCATTACTCTGGTTTTTAGCTCTGTGCAGCCATTTTTTTTCTATGACAAATGTTCTTACTTCCTGCTCTTGCTTGATTAATCTTTTCACCAGCTGTATTTGTGTTTGCAGAGTATGTGTTGCTATGCATTCATTTCACCACCTCCACACCTCAGAGCATTGGCAGCAATCACTTACATTCTTTAAACAAAAATGCTATTAACTCTTTGCATCCAAAGAAAAAGAAATGCCAGTATAAGGGATTGTGACTAGCCAATGATTTCACTATAAGAGCCTACGCTGTAGGAGGCAAAGGAGGGATACCTTCACCTGGGAAGACATAGGACAACAGAAAACACTTAGCTTGACAGAGTCACGCTCCCTGTTTTCTCCTTACTTCATGGGCTTGTAATTATTAGCAACAAATTTATAGGCTTGCCCGACACAAGCTGGCACACAATGGGGAGAGTGGGTGGCAGAGCAGCAAGGCGTTTGTGTGTGCTTAAGTAACACGTAACTAAGGTTCTACTAAGTGCTCAAGAAAATGTGCTGTAGCTCCTGGATTTTGAAGATCAATGACAACAATTTCCTGCCTTTGTATCAGCTATTGGTATGAAACTGTCCACCCAAGGCCATGGCAGACTGTGCTGGGATCAAGAGAGGTGTTCACTATCTTCAATGCTGTGTTGCTGCGGCTGAGCACCACGTTTTGTCCTGGCAGTCACCTAAGTAAGACTCTCTAGTGAATGGGGCAGGTGCAGCTTGCGGTGTTAGCAGCCCCTATCTGTGTGCTCCCAAATGGAAATGTACACTAGCCTTTAAGAGAGTGTTTCTGCCTTCACTTTTTCTTTAAAGTATTTGAGCAATTTACCAACAGGGTTTTTTTTTCCTCTTTCATTAGGTGTTTGGGTTTTACTTTCCTCCTTTATATTTATTTCAAAGAGGGCATTGTTACAAAAGCTCCAAGGACGTCCTGTGCTGTTTTCCCCACTCCCTAATTTTCTCCTTACAATTTTTCCTCAAAGAGTGAATAATACACTATTCAATGCATTGAAACTGCACTCTGCTAAAGGAAACGCTGCCTGGAGCTGCTTTGAAAGGGTAGTCCAAACCAGCCCACAGCACTGAGCAATCTCTGCAATGAGCACCAGGAGTCCCTTGGTACTGCTGCGCCCTGGCAAGTAATTTTGGCATTTGTGGGAGTTATTAGCACAAAGATTTGAATCTTCTGTACTGGGTCTTTTGGGTGTCAGCAAGATTTGTCTTCAAAACTTCAGCTTGTTTGCATAATGCAGTGTTTCAGAACTGGCAGAGTCCTTACAGAGGATCACCTTGTACTCCGGTGTCAAGAGACCTCCTTCAGACAGTCTGTCCTTCTGCCTCATTTGGTTTCCCCCCAGTTTGCTTTCCCTCCTGTGCCCCTGCTTTCCTGCCCCATACCTATGGACAGGTGCTGCTCACTTCTGCTTCCCATGAGCATCCTCATTTCAGCTCCACTGCAAAGGTCCCTCCCTGCTCTTTGTCTCCCTGAAGCCTGGTCTCTCCTCCACAGCACAGTATCCACCTATAATAAATCTTCAGTTCCTCCACAGTTTATTTGCACATTCTAGTTTATCTCTTCGAAGAAAGCACTAGCAAGAAAAGTCGGTGATGATTTGTACAAACTGGTCATTCATTTTATTATATATTTTTGGCAACAGCCTTTAAGTCATTTATGCCTGCCACAGGAAGTGTGTGAAGGGTCTGTTAACACAGTGAGCTGCTCAGATTTTCCTGTGAGTGTTCCTCAGAGAAGCTCTCTCCAAACCCATGCCAGGAGTGTAGGGCTCGGAGGGAACCGGCATTGGAACAGGCTTCCCAGGAAGTGGTGGAATCACCATCTCTGGAAGTGTTCAGCATCTATAGACGAGGCCCTTAGCGACACGGTTTAGTGGTGGCCTTGGCAGTGCTTGGGTAGTGGTTGGACTTGATGACCTTAACGGTCTTTTCCATCCCAGCTGACGCTATGGTTCTGTGACGCCCGCCCGCTGACCCAGCACCCACACTCAGGAGGCACCGGTTGGATCACCCCAGGCCCCCGCCGGGAGGCGCCCGCGGGGCGGCGGCGAGGGCGTGCGCGGGCGCGGCTCCCGACGCGGCTCCCGGTGCTGCTGCAGCGGCGCGGCCGCCTGTGCCTACAACTCCCGGCGTGCCGCAGAAAACAACCGCCCGCCCGCCCGCCAGCGGCACAGCCCGCCCGCCGCCCTGCCCGCCTCGCCTCGCCTCGCCTCGCCTCGGCACTGCCCGCCTGGGCTCGGCTCCGCGCTGTCCGCCTCGGCTCAGCCCGGCGCGGCCCTTCCCTTCCCGGCGCCGCCCGGCCGCTCCCCGGGACGCTGTCCGCGGTGCGGTGTTAGGTAGGGGTGCGGGCGGCAGCGCGTCCGGCGGGCCGGGCAGGTGAGAGCCCTGCGGGAGAAGGCGGCGGCGTTCTGCTGCTTGCCGGGGTTGCGTGTGTTTCTGTGCGTGCCTGCGCTCCCGTAACCCACATCACTCGGGTCACAGCTGCGTGCGGCTCCCGCTGCTCCCGCCGCCGCCGGGGAACGCGTTTGCGTGCGCGGCCGGTTCCCGCTGAGGTCCCGGGAAGAGCGTGAGTGAGCAGCGGTTGTAACCCATCGCGGGTACGCGGTAGGCGCACATGTGTTTTGTACGCGTGCAACACTTCTATTGGGCTGCAGGCTTCTAGTGACACCGGGCATCGGCCTCGAGGGAGGATGGGGCGCGGAAGAAGGGGGGTAATAACGAATTAATTGCAGATGAGAAGTAATATCCGTCTTTGAGTCATCAGTCTTTGAGGCATAATTTCATTCCAAAAGCTCTTAATCGAACGGGAGATCTGCTATAGGAAAGCGCTGCTTTTCCCATAGGATTAACAGATTTCCACCAGAGAATAGAGATCCTGGATTACTGAGCTACATGGGATTTGCGTGTTTTTTTCTAATTAGTCTGTGAATTTCAGTTTTAAAATCTTTATTTGGAAAGGGGTGGGAGAGTTGCTGGCTTCTGAGAGAGCAGACATCTCGTTTCTGTGACATTTTACGCAGTTATTCCAGCTATCCTGCACTATGTAGATGACTTACTGCCTTAATTGGATCTTGGTGTCAAAGGTTGATTAGACTCCCTAATAGATTTTGGATCTGCGAGAGGATTGCAGTTTTAAATGCGTGGTTAAAACAATCGTATTTACTGTCTCCTCTCGAACAGCTGAGAGGAAGACTGATGTTTCACGTTTGCGTTATCTTATCTTTGGTTTATTAATGTATCATTATGAGGTTGTCAGGTTTGTTTCTGTTGTTTGTTTTTTTCCTCTCTGCTATTTCATTTGCAGACCGAAAAGAAATGAATGTCAGAGAGGATTTATTTAGTCATTTAACAGCTGACACAAGCCATGTCCGTAACAGAACAGTGATGAAAGAGTAGAAGATTTCTGGGATACAGCAGCTCCGGTACCGTGAAGCCGCTCCCGCGGGTCAGGGACATCGTCTGCTGAAGGATGCGGTAGCCCAGGAGTCAGGGCTTGCCGGGACAAGGTTGATGGCTTGCATGGAGCTTCTTTACCTGGCCGAGGAGAGCAGGCAGGCACCCCTGGGCACCGCTACAGACTGGAGGCTGCCCTCGCCTCCCTGCGAGCAGCAGCAGCAGCATGAGGGGGGTGAAGTGGACCCCAGTGCAGCTGCTGCAGTGGCAGCCCTGCACTGTGAAAGGCACTGCAAGCCCCTGCAGAGGGGCCCTGTGGCTGAGCCCCCCTTGGCACCCCAGCTGTCTCCCCCAGGCACCTCACCCTGGGAGCACCCAGCACCCTCTGGCACCTCCCAGCCCTGCCACCCGCCTGAGCACCTGACCAGGAATGAGGATGGAGGGAAGAAGAAAGCCTGCTGCTGTGCCCAGGAACTCGAGACGTCATTCACCTACGTGGATGAAAACGTAAACCTGGAGCATGCAAGTGCCCCCAGTCCTCCAGCCAGCCACTGCCAGGATGCCCCTCTGCAGCAGCATTCCTGCAGGGAGCTGCCACCCGAATGGGTGCATGATTCTCCTTCTCTGGTCTCTGAGGAGGAAGATGCTGCCTCAGAGGTGGCAGCCGGGAAGTCTGTGGACTATGGGTTCATCAGTGCCATTTTGTTCCTGGTTAGTGGCATTTTGCTGGTGATCATTTCCTATGTGGTACCCAGAGACGTGACTGTGGATCCCAACACGGTTGCTGCCCGGGAGATGGAGAGGCTGGAGAATGAGAGTGCTAGGATCGGGGCTCACTTGGACCGCTGTGTTATCGCTGGGCTGTGTCTTTTAACCCTGGGGGGCGTGGTGCTGTCTAGCCTGCTGATGATGTCCATGTGGAAAGGGGAGATGTACCGGAGGAGCAGGTTCGCGTCCTCCAAGGAGTCTGCAAAGCTGTATGGGTCTTTCAATTTCAGAATGAAGTCTGGTGCAAACGATAACATGCTCGAGCTGTCGTTAGTTGAAGAAGATGTGCTTGCCATAGATAATTAGTGTGGTCATGATTTTTAAGGCAGCATTTCTGCAGGAAAATATGTTTCATTAAAGAAAACAGATGCAGCTGAAGATAGCTGGTGATGCAGTTTATTTGTCTGACAAAGATGGGTTTTTTTAAGCCCTATAATGAATGTTTGAAGCATATGAGCACTTGTAAAGGGAAAATGTGCCAGAGAAATTGCAGCTGATATAAAATAATGAAAACCACTGAATAAAAAGAGATTTGTGATAAGTAGGTTCCTCAGATACTCATTTATCCTAATATGAAACATTCCATTGGTGTGTTGCCTATATAATTTTCTTATTACTCCAGTATAGAACAAGAATGACCTTGACACTTCGGAAGCTGTTAATTATTTCAGCCTGCAGGACTGTGAATATTCTACTTGGTAGACTGTTAAGAAGCAGGACCAATATTCAAATAGCAGGGCTAATATTTAATTGAGGAATGCTTTTTTATTCTTTAATTTTAAGCTGATCCTTTCTGTTGTTTGAGAGCTAAAGGAAAAAAGAACACCACTTGGTCATGACTTGCTACAAACCTTCCATATTTTCAAACAATGGTACAATTAGGGATGATTATTTAAAATATAAAATAAGAGGCAAAGGGCAGGGAACCATATGGCTCATGGTAGTGGTAGGAGACAAAAGGCTCTTTCAGCTGAGGTCAGTGGCTCCATTTCAGTTCAGATTAGGAATGATTGATAGTTGTTAACTTCTGATAGCTACAGTGACCCATATAAAAGAAGTTTAGTTCCTGGTGGACAGATGTCTTTGTACGAAAACTGCCATAACTTGAATTAACTGACCTCTTGTTTGGAGTCTCAAAAGGCCCAAAGTGAAAAAATGTGGGGATGCTGAGACTGAACACGTCTCCTTCAGCATGGATGCCAGAAGAAATTCAAGCTCAGCTGCAGGGCTGTGCTTATTTGGGGACTGTCTGCATCTTACTAGTCTTTTTGAAACTTCAGTATTGTATCACCAGGCTGTCAGCCTTCTCATAACCAGCAAAGAAAGGTCAGGAAGGAGCTTTCTGGGGCTCAGTCAATAAAAACCACTTCATTTGTAAAAAACAATCAGTTGTTGGGAAATACAAAGGTTAAACATCAGGCAGTTTACTGGCTGATGTGGGCCTCACTTAACATAGGGGTGATCGAGGGTATGTGTTGTTATTAATCGCAGTTCTGTAGCACAGTAGCAAAAAACTTGTACCACTGATGCTATTCACTTTATTATTGATCGTATGTTCTTGCAGTCCTGAGAAAACCAACGAAGATTGATGTATATACCGCTCTCAGTTTCTACTGAACAGTGGTTAGTATATCTGTATGTCCTGTTAATATATATGTATGTGTCCCTGCCAAATCCAAATGAGTGGAAGAGCACTGTCTGTACAGTCCCTAACTGCAGAGTCTTAGTAGAAACATAATTCACTGTCACAGCCTCGCCAGCTGTGGGCTAAGTCTCAAATATCAGGTATATTGAGTATTTTTAACATGGTACTGGGATTTTTTCTTCCACACTGTGACATACCTGAGAAGAGTTCTCCTGGGGAAGGAGACCTCCTTTGTGTCCCCCTTTTCCCAGGAATATGTGGCAGCACGAGTTGTCAGCATAACAAGTGTCAGTTGGAAACATGGGGTCCTCATGCAGAGAGACTGAAGGCTGTTTTGCCTCCTCATTCCCTCTTCCCTGGGTGTTTGTATCAGGTGACATGTACAGCACCGGAGTCTGGCACTCAGTTCAGTCCCTCCTGCTTGCCAGCCACAGGTGTTGGCACGGGTGCCTTCGACCAAGGGTCCAAGGAGCAGTCCTGCTCCAGGCTTGTGCCTTTGGTCACTGTAAATAGCGTGGTGTGCTACCCAGGCTTTAATGTTGGCCCTGCGAAAGAGATGCTGCTTTGGATGTCAGCTGCTCTAACTGCTGCTTTAGCTCAGTGTTATTTTGTAATTAAATGAGCAGTCTTATTAGGTGGTGCTGCTGCCTTGTAGATGATTTTGCCAGTTTATGTCATGATGTGGAGTGTGTTTGCAGGCAGGAACTCAAAAGTGGCCAGCACCTCCATTGTCATCTTCAGAGAGCTTGTGTCCCTGTGGATGTGTCATCAGGAATTCAGGATTGAATTTCTAGGGTAAATAAATGGAATAGCTTCCAGATGTAAGGAGAAGCCTTCAGCCTGTTGTGATAGGTGAGAGAGAGGAAGAAAGTAGCCTGAGAAGCAGGAGGAGGAAGGCTCCTTCTTAGCTGGCGTTTGCCTGCTGGTGGGTACGTGGACATTGCCTGTGGGGCCTGACACACTGCTCAAGGGTAGTGAGGACAGCGCTGCCTCTTGTCCTGCCCTGAGGTTAGCAAGCAGCTGGATGTGTCCTCCAGAGGTCCAAGGAAGGCCTTGCCAAGTGAGAGGGCAAATGGTACTGAGCTGGGGGCAGCAAGATGATGTGGGACAGGGGACAGGTGCTGTGGGGGATGAAAACCCTTTCACCAGCCTGGGTCCCTAATGGGAATCACTGTTCTCACCTTCCTGACAGAAGCTCTAAATTGAGGCTGGTGGTTTTAAGAGCCATTACTTTTATTTTTCAATGATACACGTGCATAAAATTGGAGTGCATTCTATTATTGCAGAAGGATGACAGCTAACACTGTAAGGATCACAGGTTTCTTGTAGGAACCATGGCATGCCTTAATGCTGATTATTAGCACTAGAAAAGGGAACGCTCCCCTGACTGTCAGTATGTTATTATCAAGTGAGAAGTTTTCTGACACTTTGTAAAATGCCTGTCACAGATCATGAGCCTGCAGTACTTAAACGAACCCTCAAGTTTTCCCCAAGCATTCTGAGGAAATGTAAGTCAACCTAATAATCTAAATATACACTGCAGGAGTGTGAGGAATAAGAAAAATTCAGTAACAGGACTAACAGTTTATTTTGGTGTTCGTGTGTGCTGTGGAAGAGGTGAAGGAAGGCAAAGTGCAGGAGTTTAGCAGATAAAACTCTCAGGACATTTCTCTGATCACCCAGCAAGGTACCTGTATGCAGTACAGGACTGTGTGGGTTGGTGGTGAGATACAAAACCTCCGGACTCTCAGGTTCTCATGCTGTGTGATGTGACAGAGACCAAAACACTTGCTGTCTGGTGGCTGATGGTGGAAAATGAATGTATTTGCCCGGTGGATGATCCTTCCCATCGTTCACCTCATACAAGATGGTACCAAAGGCTGAGGCCAAGGGAAATTAATTGCCCTCTCATACACCACTGCAATTTGATTTCCCCTGCTCAAAATTTAAATGCTTTAAGAGTATAAGCGTGATTAAAATCGGGTTGGGTGTTTTTCCTTGCTTGGGTTAAAGTTGTCACGTGGATCACTGGAGAGCTTTCTTCTGTGGGGATCTAACTCTTGGGGCATACTAGGTGGGTTTTAGGTGAGCCCTGGAGTACCCCAGAACATACCGGCATTTGTGCCCTCAGTCAGTTTATTTCTGTCAGTGAAGCGTGACAGTTTCCCATGTTCTACCTCATGACATATCTGTGTGCCAGGGCCTGCCTGCCTGCTGAAGGGGACCCAGGGGTCTGCATTAGGGCTGCAGGAGCCGTGCGCTGTGGTGATGCTTCCCTATGGTGAGGTGCCAGTAGCCTGTGTCTGGTTCCCCGCTACTCAAACAGCTCCCAGTGACCCGTTTGATCAGTTTCTGTCCCTTAGGTGTCTGAGGCCGAGGCTGCCATTTGGGATCTGCCTGGCACCAGCTGGGGACTCGCACCCAAAAGGAGTGACTCCAGTCCCACCAGGCTCCCCGGCCAGCTGGTCTTGCCTTCTTGCTGCCAGCCCCACACCGGCCCCGCAGCAGGAGTGCCTGAGACTCTCTCGTAAGAAGCCACGCTGGGTTGTTGCTGGGTTTTATATGTTTACAGTTTTTTAATCTTTGTAATTCTTTTAAAAATCTGTCTGTAATAAATATAAAGCTTACCGACTGGGAAAGCGACTGGTTTAATGTTGTAAAACTCCTTTTTGACCCACAACGGGGCGAAACGTCACAGTCCATCATGAGCTTTTCAATAGTGCGTTTTATGCCTTATTATGATAGCAACAGCGTTCTGTACAGATTGACAAATAAAGTCTGTAAAGCTGAGTGCTGCTGCCGTGCTCCTCTTTGCTCCTTGCTGAACATCCAGTTGCAGTGGTTGGCTCTTCTTCCCCATGCCGCGGGTGCCTTGTCCTCAGCTGCCAGGAGCTGTGGCATGGCAGGGCCAGATCCGGCTGCCCCAGCACACCATGCTTGTCCCCAGCTCAGCCAGTGGCCATGTCCCTGACGGCTGGTCCGTCCAGTCGGAAAGCACCAGACAACGCGGGCTTCCAGAGTGTTGCACCAGTGTCCCACCTAACTCTGGGTACCAAAAAGCAAAGAGGAAAGAAGGAAGGTGGGCCCAGCCAGGGCTGTGTGAGCAGGAAGCTGGGGAGGTGCTGTGGTGGGAGGTGGGTGTCCAGCCCCTGTCCATCATAACCTTGTGCATCACCACTTCAGTGCCATGTCCTCACGCCGCGGCTTGGCCATGGCCGGGGTGGGACAGCAGATAGGTAGTGTCAGGGACAGCAGATAAGTGTCAGGGACAGCAGATAGTGTCAGGGACAGCAGATAGTGTCAGACCCAGCACCAGCCATGGTGACAGTGGTGGGTGTGAGGTCCCCAGGATCCACTGGTGGTGTGGGTGATGTAGGCAGAGGCAGGAGCAGTGCTCTCAGATGGCTACAGACTGGGCATGGCCACCTCGGTGATGGCTTCACCTCTGCTTCCAGAAGGGATACCAGCCACCTTTGACAATCTCTACTGCCTCCCAGATGCAACAGTAAGGTATGCCATGAGGTTATGCCTTGTAGCATCATCTTGCTGTCACTGTCACAAGAATCAAAGCATGATGTGAATGCCAGAGAGGGTGGTGATCCAGGCTGGAGCAGGGGCTGATTGCTCCTATTGCCTGTTTCTGTGGTACCGGGTATAGCAGGGCCCCGATTTGCAATTCAGGTTTCAGACTCTCACAGCTACAGCAGTAATAAAAGTTCCCTTGAGGTGGCCAAATCAGCTGCAGTAACATTGCACTGGTGCCAGATGTAGCCTGTGGCGTGCAACCAATAGTAAGAGGTTCAGAGAGTAAGTGTTATTTATAGATATGACAATCCATCAGATTACAGATCTGGGAGGCTTTCTAACTGAAAGCCAACATTAAATTAATTGTTGTTCTATTTTAAAGGATTCTTCTTAATCGTACCTTTTTAAATTTTGAAGGGTTCATCGTCATGTGCTATATTCACAGGGACTATTTTCCCCATTCTAATAAGTCCTGGCAAGGTCAAGTGTCCTGTAGACTGCAGGGAAGTGAGATCTCTCTGATTTTCTTCAGTTTAAAATACATCCTAGCTGTTACAAATTTGCATAAAGCCAGGCAAGAACTTGTTTTTTGAAATGAACCTGGTTAATATTTGTTTGTGTAAATGTAAATTCAGTGCCCACTGTAGAAACTCAGTCAAATAATGCATGTTTGTATTAAATTTTCAGTGCAAATCCACACTTAAAATACTTCTGCAGAGTTGCTGTATTAAAGATTTGTAAAGAGTTTTCTGCTTATTTAAGTGCAGATTTGTCCACCTTCACATTACCATTAACTGAGTTGCACTTCACAGTCATTTGATCGTTGTCATGAGTAAGGGCATTGCAGTGTGACAGACACACGCATTTTTTATTCGCCTGCACCCAATATATAACCTGCAGATCAGCACTGAAAGTGCTTCCATCTGCATTGAGAAGTGAGATACCATGTGGCATGGTAGGTAATGTTTTCAAGAAGGACATAGATATCAAAGCTGTGCACAGAGCGTATAGTTTCCCCATTTACAGATGAAGTGAGTCACCTCCTTTGCCCAGAGAGCCAGCTGGAGAGCTGAGGACAGAAACCAAGGCCTCTTAAGTCATAGCCTAGCACTGCAGAAAGAGCTTAATTGTTGCAGAAACACTAAAATAAATTAAAAAGTGAGCCGAAATTAAATTTTGCTGATATTTGATGTAATTTGATGAAGATTTTTCATATTTAAGGGATTTGCATTAGAGTAAGCTTTCTTTTTTTTTTAAGGTTTCAAAAAATCAATAGGCTTCTGTTGAAATAATAGAAGCGATCTTTATATCAGCAAAAAAAGACTTCTCTTTTCCAATAATAGTTTCTGCTTTGACAGATGTGTATGCAGGGAAATTTAGCTATGGTTGAACAAAACATTTCCAGTAGCAAAATTGATTAAGTCTGTTTTGTAGGGGCAAAAAGAATCAATTCTTCCCATTAGAAGTATCTAAAAGATGTTGATCAGCTAGAAATGTAAATAAAGTCCTTTAATCACTGTTCTCCAGCTGCAGCGTATTCGTATGTAAGAGATTGTCTTTTGTTTCTTTATAGCTTAAAATAAATTTGGTTCAACTCTGAACATGAAGCTGCTTTTGACAAAGTAGCCAGAGTGAGGGTGCTTGAATGTAAATAATATCAAGTAACTAGGCCGACATTTTGGTGTTGCTTTTTTTTTAAGGATTAGCTGTTCACAAAATGAATATATACTTGATAACAATATATTGAAGCTGGGAACAAAGATACAGTCACTGCAAGGCAGAGTAGTATAAAGTATGTGCCTATTTTCAGTTTCTATGTATTATCTTCTGGTTTCATGCAATAAAGACAGCACTTTTATGATCTCTTGATTAGTAATTGTTACGGGCTGTTACAGGTCACAGAGGGCTCTTAGCAGAAAGATGCAAAGTCTCTATCTCTGTACGTCCCTAAGTTTCTGTTTGCTAAGAACTGAGAGAGTATGCTGGGGCATGCTTGCCCTACACTTTGTTTTAGATAACAGCAGTATCTGCTGCAGGCAACTATCTGAGACAATTTTGTGATGATGGGCCTTTGATTTGATCAAGCCTGACCCCATGTTCTCAAAACTTCATGTTTTGCCTATAGTGTGGATAACAGGTAGTTGTTTTGCTGCTGTGGCTTCCTGAAGAAGGAGCTATGGATCAATAAGTAACCATCTTACCTTTGTTTTTTGTCTCCTTTCAGGAATGGTAACCATGGCTGGAAGATCTCTTGAGAGGTCCTTTTCCAGTCTTCTGGAACTTCATTCACTCTCCATCGTACCTCAAATATAATTGCTCATGGCTGTGAAATTACTTCACTTGGTTCCCTGAGCACTCTGGGGTGAATTTTATGAGGCCTATCTGATTTGAAGATATGTAATGTATCTGTGTAGCCTCTTCTTGTGCTCTTTACGCAGCCTAAGTTCTTAATATGTTTTAAAGTCTGTGGATTGTCTCAATTGGTTTAGATTTTTTTTTCCAGTGGGTTAAAATAAAAATAGTAGGTTGAAGACCTTAGACCTTCTCAGTGTCATTTTCAGTTGTGCTTCTCTGTCCCTCCCACAAAGCAGAAAATACATTCTTTGTCTTTTTTCCTTTCTAGTATGAATATAGAGCAGTTCCTCAGGACCATTTTTCTTTCCTAGCAGGATCTCATTTGCTGTCCTTGCCTGTTTTCCCACCAAAAATACCAACCCAAAACCCCAAAGCCAAATATTATTATATATGTGTCCTAACTTCCCCAGTGGGGAAATCTCTTAAATTTCAGGCTAATCTCATGATTAGCCAGACCCATGTTCACAATGCTTACTTTTCTATCACATTTTCACACTGCACATATGCTTATTTTGTTTCCTTAATTTTGGGTAAGTATTTGCTAAATTTCCTGAACATCTTTTTCCTTTAAATGTCTGATTTGTGGGAGCACACCAGCTAGTGCTTTGAATGTATTTGTTCCTTGGGACCCCTTCTCTAGAGGCAGAAATAATCTGCTGTACCAGCTCTGTACTGTATTGATTTTTTTCTTGGTACAGCTTGAGCTCGGTGAACAGCCTGGTGACTGGGTTCGCCACTCCAGCCCACCTCTATTCATTCCTCCCTCAGCCTTTCTGTGATGCAGGCAGCAGTGGTCCAAGACAGAGATTTTGTGGCAATCCTGCTCTTACAGCCAAAGCATGTTACTAAGGGAAATATTACAGGCTTATCTATGCTATCAAATGACAATGCACAGCTATTGAGATAGGAAATACCTTCACTTAAACTTCACAGAATATTGAAACCAGCCTTAGGAAAGAGGCGAGCTAGAGGCAAAAATCAATATTGTACAGTGCTGAAGTGCCTCTGTTCAGCTGCTGTTTTAAGTGGCTTGTACAGACCTTTAAAATCATGTTGCCAACAAATGGAGGGACTGCAGCTTTTAAAAAGTCAGAGAATTATTAATAGTGTGTTTGACCTCCAGCTCTGCGCAATCCACAAAAAGAGCATCATTTGTCATATGCTGCTGCGTTATGCCTAATTCTGCAGCCCCTGCTGGGAAGCAGTTGTGCATAAGAGAAGTGCATTGCAGCGAGTGAGGGTCAAACCTTTTGATTCCTGATGGACTGTGGGAGGGAAGGAGAGAGGCAACAGCTCGCGGTCAACCGCTGAACAAAAAGGGAGGGGTGCAGAAACCATTCACCTCGTACATCGTTGACACACTAATGGTATTTCTTGCCTGGTGTGTGAGAGAAGAACATTGACTGTGCTGAGGCTACACTTCCAGCTCCTCAGCAGGGATATGCAAGTACGGAGAGAAGGAAATGTCAGATGTCTTCCTGAGAAAATGAATGCTGCAGCCAACATGCTGGTGTCTGAGGAGCGATATGGGGCCCAGCACCTACGACTGGGCTCCTCAGCAGGCTGGTCTGTCACACAGCATTTGCAGCACAAAGAAGCAGCCTGAACCTTTGTTAATTTTAACCACTGCCTGAGCAACCTAAAGTGACAATCCATATTACTGGTGTTATTAAGTCAGTTTTGGACGATGCCATATCATCTGCAGAAAAAGGAGGTGTAATGCAGATGGCAAGTTTCTAGGTAAAATTAGTCTGTCTGAGAAGGGGGGGAAATGCCACATATTGGGCTGAACAAATCTTTGCATTGATTTTTTGAGCCAGAGTCCTTCTAGGAGCACCACAAATGCATCTCTTAGTGCTTATATTCAAAGAGCTGTCAGTCTTTCTCTATCCAGACAACTTTCATTTATGTTCACGTCTGCGGTGGTTTAGGGTCATACATTATTTCTGCTTGTGCTTTTCTTGCTTTACACTTTGATGCCAGCTCCACAGTCCTTCATAAGCATCATGTATGCACGCATGCACACATACAGAACCTCTTGAACACCACTGCCTTGGTGGCAGCAGGCAGTGTCCAGATGACACAAGGCACCACTGCAGCTCCAGGAATGCACATGGGAGCCTACATGGTGGAATATATTTTTGTTTTCATAAAGAGTCTTAAATATCGTTTTAAATATCCATGACATCTCATTTATACATTCTTTTCTGCCCTTGTCTATCAATGGACATGGCTGTGATGTGCGCTCTGCAGACAAGAACGAGTACCCCATTTTGGCTGTCCTACCTATTAGTTCTGGATCTGGTGCTTAGGAATAAAAATGCAATTAATTTATATGTCCCCTTCAATTCAATGGGATTTAAGACTACCTTTCAGCTGGGTGGCTGAGGTAGCCTGAGAGAAAATTTGAGGCCCATATTAAGTTAGTGCTCCTGCACAGAGCAAGATGAAAGAAAAGAAGTTGTGACTCAGAGAGAGAAACAGCTCCTGGAGATGCTCTGCAGCACAGCAGTAATAGCTCAAGGCTGTGGCTCAAAATCACAGTCTTTACAGTAAACAGAAAAGGTTTTAGTGGCTTTTGTTTTTGCATGGGTGAAGGCTAGAATCCAGGCCATTGAGGTCTGACATAGAAAGTTTGTACAGTATTTAAGAATCTTTCACTGGAAATGCCCCACATCCCAATTCGAAGTACTGGGATGCATAACAACAAGCTTACATAAATAAGTATAGTCATTTATTTACATGCAGGATGAACCAATGCACTGCAAGTAAGGAGGCCTGTATCCAGACATCACAGGATGTGAATCTGTCACAGCTCCAGGGGAGAGAGCATCTGTCTTTACCTTGAGCTGAAGCCTCTCTCCTGGGATCCCCAACCTAATTGCTGTGTTCATCCAAGATGTTTACTGTCGTTTCTATGGGACAATGTTTGGATTAGTTCCTGTTTTAATGAAGGTACTTTAAGCACTCACAGTTGCCTGTGCATCTTATGATTTTATCTTGGTGAACAGAAGTGTTAAAAAAAAGAGAAAAATATTTTTCTTTCTTCTTTTGTCAGAGAAAGTATATGAAACTAAAAAGACAATGGAAATGGGGTGAAGGTATTGTCAGCAAGCTGTTGGGGATATTGATTTAACAATGTAAATAGCTACAATCAATAATTATTGGGAAAATAGATTTCACATTTCATACTGAATTGACTTTTGTCAGATTGATTGATGCTGTTATAATATAGTCAAGAATGTAAATCCAGAAAAAAAAAGAAACCCAAAGGCAGGCCTTTACACTGTAAGACAAAAGCAATGACTTATGGATGTTCTGGTAGTGGTCAACTGGTGTGGAGACAGAATCATAGCATCATAGAGTAGTTGGGGTTGGAAAGGACCTTAAGATCATCCAGTTCCAACCCCCCTGCCATAAGCAGGGACACCCCACACTAAAC
>JBCJKH010059373.1:19803-35376 GCA_039877255.1 Loriculus beryllinus | reverse complement strand
TTACATTTTTGAATACAAGAACCTCCAGCTTCCATGTAACAAGCTGAGAGTAAATGGTCTAGGAGCATGCTGGCAGGGTATCCTCTCAGACCCAAAGGTGCCATCTAGACTATTTGAAGTTCTTTATATCCCCTTTATGATGTTAACATGAGGAAAAGGAGATGGGGGTACAAAAGTCAAGCAAGTTAATTACTTTAAAAATGCTTATTTAACGCATCAAACCACTGGTTCCTGAAATAGGTATGGTTTTATTCTTCCAAATATGACATATTTAGTAAATTAAGAGATCATGATTCGTGTAATGGACAGCTAGAGTGATATAAAAGGACTGTTCTCTGCACTCTGCACAAAGCAGGTGTGAAATATGATTAAAGCAAAATGGTATTTTTAAAATACCCACTTAACACAGCCACAAACCACTTCAAGAAGTGCAAAGCAATGAGAAATCAAGCTCCCAGTGATGAAGAGAGCAATGGTATGCAGGAACACTACACTATTCAGCAACAAAGTGGTTACAGTACAATGCAAATTGTTCACTTTAAAATTCAAGTTGCCTGCACTTGCTCCTGGTTGCGCAACAAACTGAAAACTCAAATACTGATTGCTTTCCAGACTCAAGAAGTGTTCAGCTAAAAGATCATTATTGTTCAGAATTTTCCAGGAAATTTGGCATACTTTATGCTGTTAAATCAAAACTTCAGTTCCCAGATCTGATTCAAACTGCACGAATTCAGTACAGAGCAGAGCATTTTTGTCAAATAAGTTAATACATGAAAGCATCCTGTTTTCTTCTCACAAATGGTCTACTACAGCTACAATTTCAGCAGTGTCTCTTTCATGATATCTTGTCTTTTGAAGCTGAAATTCAAAGTGTGACTTTGAGAACATAAAGATGAGAAATTGGAATCAGACGTAACAGACCATAACGGTCTTTATAGGAAGGTACCGGGAATCTGAAGGGCATTTAAGCAAGGAGGGTGTATATTGGAATATGTACAAATTACTGTAAGGATTTCTTTACTCCTTTCTAATCAGTGTTTTGCATTGAGGTAATACTTGTCAAGCTTGCCAGATTGCACTGTGTGCCATTCCTACTTGTACTGAGAGCAGTAACCCATACAGAGTTAAAACATAAAGAGGACAAAGTAGAAACATAAAAAATGGAAAGGGCAGATAAACAGTCTGTTTGCTACCACTGAATATAATAAACAGTTTCATAGGTTGTCATCTGCCTTGCCTGTCATGTGGAATTGAGATTTGAGAATGAAAGACAGGATAGTTTTGTTGTGAATTCAGGTATGAAATTCTTGCTGTGAGTGAAAAAGACCAGAGACTACCAAAAAAAGCACCAAGAAGATGTGTGTGAGCTGATGGACAATGAGAAGCTGTATTTTTGAGAAAGCAGATGTAGAGAGATATGGAAGACAGTAGATGAGATAATCATGATGACAGTTATGAGGAGTAATGTGACAGGTCTTGTCCTCAATAAGATAGTAAGTTCATTGAGGTACGGAGCAGAGTATTTTGGGTTTGCAGTTAGTATAAGTAATACTTACACTGGCTTTCCTGAAAAAGGCTCCAAGCCATATTACTTTTGCTCTCTTTTCTGGTGGATATTGCTGGCTAGCACTGCAGACCTCTTGACCACAGCTTAATAGGATCCAGATAAAGGAACAAAAGTGAAGAGCAACTTAAGAGACTCAACACCATGAGAGCTGAAGAGCTCAGTGCAAGATCAAGTGCCCTGGAGTACCTGCCGCTGTGGCATGAGAACTGGCACAAGGTCAACTCTCCCATATTTACATTTATTTATTCAGCTTCAACAGCTTTAGATTTCCCTTCAGCATACCTTGGTGACACAAACACTTTTGCTTTTGAAAGCAAAACTTAAGACATCGTCCCCATCCAGACACCTGTGAACCAGAAACTGTTTGTTGCTACATTACAGCTGGGTCAAAATGTGAAGCTAGTTTTGCAATATTCACCTACCTGGCAGCATGGCTTTGTAGCAGTATCCATCCTTCCCTTTGTGATTCTCATTTTCCCTTTGTGCTATTTGTGTGGGTATAATGGTTTAAGGCAGCTGTAAGTCTAACAAGAGGCATTCCTCTGCACCTGCTTTGAGTGAAGCCCTGCTGCACTGCATACAAGAGGGGAGAATGACCAGGAAATGCCCCATGATATGTCATCTACTTAAAATAGTGGGCAGGGATGCACCACTCTGGTCACTTCACAGTCAGTATACAGCTGTTGTCCTTTGTCCCCTTTAACCAGGCTACCTATTCAAACTGTACAGTATGATGCTGGTGATATAAAGAAGACAAGCTGGGAGCTATTTCTGTACAATAAACATGGGTAAAACAGGGGTGCATCACTGATGGTGTGAGGGATGAAATGCCAGATGACTGGAGCAAGCTTAGAAAAGACAAAACTAGCAGGACGACCATATATGCAAAATGCATCGAGAAGTTGTAGGTCATGCTAAGGGATGAGAAAAATTGAGCCTGAAACAGGAATCATCCATGTGGAGGGACAGAAATTCATCTATGAGGAGAAAGTCTGAGAATGCAATTGCTAAATCAATAAATGGCTAACACATCACCAAATGATTTGTTTTTGAAAGCCAGGGTATCTGTCAACAGAAAGCAACAGCAAGATTTAGTCATGGCTAGAAAATAGGAGATGAATGGGACAGAAACACTAAAGATTAGGTTTAAGCTGTTATGGTGACAGTGAAGCAAATGACAGAAGAGAACTTAGGAGGAAGAAAACCCTAAGGATATTTCTGAAGGCTTTGCACAATACAGTAGTGATTCTTGCAAGACAAAAGCTCTGAAGAGCTTGAGGCTGATCAAAAGAAGACAGACTATGCACACGGAAAGATCTGCTTAGTACAAGCTGCAGATGATCCAGCTCTATTGGGATCAGACACCATCTTATAAAGAGATCAGAAAAATACACGTGGATGCTATCAGGAGACTGGAGCACTGTTGGCCTGAAAGAGCTTCATTTGATTCCTTGTAAAAGCCAGCTACAGTGAACTGCTGGATCTACCATCTACCATAGAAGATCCCTACTGATACCAGTCATACAGACCCAATGTAAGTCAAGCCAAGAAGAGGATTTTGCATTTCTGGTGTTTGATGGATAGAGTTGATTGCTATTGCAGTATTATGTTACTGCGCACCATCCAAGAGAGGAGAAAAGGGTCCAGAACTGAGCAGAGGAATGTCAAATTCAGCTACGCAGAAGCATGCATGAATCTGTTACAGGATTTGTAAAGCTATGTTTGTAGGTTTGTGTGGTTTGGATAGCTGGATGCAAAACTGAACAAAAAACAGAGGTTCAAAATTTCTTCCCAAAATAGTTAAGAGAAGAAACAAACGGCAAATCACAAAATCACAGGCAAGATAAGGGTAGGAAAAGACCTCTAGGGAACATCTAGTATCACCCCTTACTCAAAGCAGGGCCATCATCTAGATCCTGTTGCTCTCCACCATGTCCAGTCAGCGTTTTAGTGTCTTCAAGTATGAAGACTCCACAGTCTCTCTGGGAGTATTTTAATATTGAGCAAAAAGTATAGTATATACAAACCTAATTTCACAAAGATTATTAGAAGACAAAGACACTGTGCCCATTCCAATAAATGCACTTATTCTGAAAAGTAAAATTTTCTCTTAAGGGAGAACATTAATTTTTGCTGGTTTATTCCTGAGTCTTCATAGCAAGTAGCAACTGGAGCAAAAATTTATCTCTGCCTTTATCTCCAAGGTTTTTAACCTCTGTTGAAGAAAACTGCTTCAAATGGGTCACTGCAAGATTTTTCTATGCGGACATCAAAATAAGTTGGTTATATTGCTTAGTGACAATATCATAAACATAAAAGGTTGCTTAGGAAATGTAGCTTTTCTGCAGTGTATGGTTGTTTTAAATATTGGAATATAGTTGAAGGTAATTTTGGTTAAAGGTACATTAAAATTAGCAACCAATATGGCCATTAAATTGCTTTTGTATTTATTTTCCTTTCTATTAACAAAATAATATTTTAAATAGATATTTTATGTGTCTATGTATGACAGAAATTTGTGCATAGCATTCCTTCCACTTTTGTGGAAGTTTTACAAGGCTGGGATAAAATCCCAGTGTAATGGGTTGACCCTGGCCAGCAACCAACCAACCACACAACCGCTTGCTTACTCCTCCTCCCTCCTCCAGGAGGACAGGGGACAAAGTAGGAAGAGTAAAAGCAGGAAAACTCCTGACAGTTGACATAAAGGCAGCTTACTAAGAGGAAGAAAGAAATATATTTATATATATACAAAATAATATATCTATTGGAAAGGTAATTACTCACCAGTTTCCACATGCAGATGAACACAAGCCAGTCTCTGAGCAATGGCCACCTTGGAAGCCAAAATCCACAACTTGCTTCTTCCTGTACCATATACCATACCATGTAACATGTCGCTTGGCATCAAAGTTATATGGTACGGAATATCCCTTTGGTCAGCTCAAGTAAGCTATCCCAGATATGTCCCCTTCCAGCCACTTGCTCACCCCCAGCCTACTCACTGAGGGAGAGGAGAGGTGCAGCAGAACAGGAAAAAGAGAAAGCATTGGTGCTTAGTACAAGCACTGCTCAGCAATAACCAAAGAATCAAGCTGTTATCAACACTATTTCAGCCACAAATCCACTACCCAGCACCATACGGGCTAATATGAAGAAAGTTAACTGCATCCCAGCCAGAGCCTCTTTCCCTGATGTGAGAATGGAATGGATTGTTACTGCCTCTTCCAGTCACCTGCACTTCTAATTGCACTGTAATGCTGGATTTACAATCTAGGATAGAAAAGTTATTTAGCCTTCACTTCTGATCTCATCCATAACCTCAGGGAAAAAAGGCAGAAAAGTAGAGGGTAAGCAGGAGCACAGACATGTGCACGGAAAGCATGAAGACATTTTTCTTGAACTTAAATGCTCTGTAGCATGTCAATTCTGTTTTAGTGATCTGATAACTATGCCACTCATTGATGAATGGTGGTTTTGGAATATGCCACAGTCACACACACTGCACACTGATAGTAGCAGGCTACTGAGAGGAACAATTTGATCCTTCTTACTGCTTTCACCAGTGCCAAAGCAAGGTGCTAAGGAAAAACGTGTTACTTCTAAAAAAAATCATGAGATTGGCTTATAAATCCTGAGGAAATTTTAATGGCATTGATTTTGCTTATCTTGTAATTGCACTTTTAAAGTGAAGCTAACTTCAAATTTGTCTGTGGTCATCTCAGGTACAAACTTGAACAATAAATCAACCCCTCCTCATTTAAGTGGCATTCCTGTCCATTGCTCTAAAGCTGCTTTGTTTTCATTTGCCTAGGTGGAGATCTGCTTTGCTACCTTACTGCGTTGCTCACCAATTAGACTGTACAGGAAAGCTATCCAAATAATACTTTTTCTGGTCCTGAGTTCTGTTGTACTCCATTTTATTTTGTGGCCTGTATTTCCCTCTTCTTCTGTCATTTCTCACATTCTCCATAGGTTGTTGTGGTTTAAACCCACACAGCTCGTTCACTCACTCAACTCCCCTTTCTTGCCCTCCCCCTGCTCCTGGAGGGATGGGGAGGAGAACCAAAAAAATGCAACTCCCACAGGTTGAGATAAGAACAGTTTAGTAACTAAGGTATAACACAAATCACTACTGCTACTACCAATAATAATAATGATAGAAGAAATAACAAGGGAAGAGAATACAGCACCTTACCACCTGCCAAACAATAACGCACCACACCCCACACGACCGAGCACCGACCAATACCTCCTTCAACCCCCCAGAGCACTAGCCCTTCCAGGTAACTCTCAGTTACCTCCTGGGCATGACGTGCTGTGGTATGGAATACCTCTTTGGTCAGTTTGGATCAGGTGTCCTGTCCCTGCTCCTCCTGGCCTCCCCTCCTCCCTGGCAGAGCATGAGGCTCACAAAGTCCTTGGTCAGAGTAAACACCAGTATTATCAGCTCTGCTCCCAAGCTGAGTCAAAACACAGAGCTGCACCAGCTACTAAGAAGGAGAAAAATTGACTCCTACTGCTGAACCCAGGACAAATACTGACAGCAAAAGGCAGAGACTTAGCAGAGATTTTCTCCTTGTATACGTAGGATGAGCTATGCAGTGCTTTCTCTAACCAAATAACATAGATCGTCTCACTATATTTTCAAATCTCATCAAGCTATTTTCTTTACCAACTGCTTTGTGCGTGGCTTGTCTTCTCTATATTTTCCTTAAACATCCTCTATATCCACTTTAACACAGCACATGGACTTAGACAATCTTAGTCTAAGCAACTAACATGACCATTTCTGCTGTTCCTATGGCTTCTGTCTTATTTTTAGATTGTAAATTTTGAGGGGCCAGAATAACCATTTTGCACTCTATTCCTACAGCACATTAATAATCTGATCTATAGTTGTCTTCCAGATGCAACAAGAGCAACCTTGGTAAGGGGAAGACAAACTGTTTCATTAGTATATCCAGACAAATAAAAAAATAACTGTGATCATCATAAGGCAGTCGAAATGTTATTGTGTCCCTTTTGTGTGAGATTGTACTACTTTTATTTACACTGTTTGCAATGACAGACAGTTTTCTGTCCTGCAAAGCCCCAAAGGCATTGTTCATCCGAACTCTGTCCACATTTGGTTCTACAAATTTTTTGAAACTGTGAGACAAGAGCCATCTCCAACAGCATGGCCCCACTATTGATGCTCCCACCATCCCAGTTCTCAGGAAGAAATAGGCAGTGGACATCGGACAGCAACTGTAAGCCAAAGTTCTTCTCTTGTCACAGTGACACCTAATGACAGCAGATTCACATGAAGGAAAACAGGGAGGACTGCAGACATGCCTTCTCCAAGAGGTGGACTGGTGGTCAGAGAGAGCAAGAGAGCTGTTACCACATGGGCTCAGGGAAACAACTAGTGGGCTGCTGAAGTTAAAACAACTCTGGCCCAGGATTTGAAACTTTCCTACTAGAAGTAGGAAACAGGTCAACAAAGTCACTGATTGATTGGCAGTCCTTAAAATTCTCACCTCTTAAAAGTCCTGGTGCTATAACATCCGTTCCTAGACTTTGATTTATTCTCCTGGAGCTTGTTTGGGTCTAAAAATCAGTGAACATTTATTTTTGTCATTCACAGAGAAGCTAGGACTGTGAACTAACACAGGAGTGGGTTTATTGAGAAAGAAGTTGCCATTCAAAAGTTGAACTGTGGTTCAACTATTTTGGAGAAATATAAGCAGATAACACATTGCTTTTTTTCATACTGAATATGCTTGATGGCTATTGCGATGAAACCAAAGATTATCCAAGTGATCATACAGTTTCTGGTACCTGTGGGATGATGTGAGGAATGAACAAGGATATTAGGTGAGGTAGGTGAAAAGTGTTCTGGTACCCTTTTTCAAACTAATTCTGCGGCATGAATGAAAACTGCACACCTGGACTAGATAATTTTTGAGCAATAAATGAGCACAGTGACTAATGCTGTAATCAAAGTAAGACACCTCTTACTTACACAACATACCCACACACTTAGTTGGGTTCAGAAACACCAGCATGATATTAGTGCCCTGATATCAGATCCACTCACCTACTCTCAGCCTGGGAAGGCAGGGTGAATTTGGTAGCTGCTGACTAAATAAACCATGTGGGAGTATGTCTTTCAGACACAGATGGTATTAGTCCTCCTAAACTAATGAGATCTTGGCAGTCACAAGGGGGACAGGAGCTGGAGGAGTGGTGGCTAACCCCAAATGGGAAGGCAGCACTTAGCAGCGGATTGCAGGGGAAAGAAACTCAGTTAACAAAGACTTTCCGCAATATACTTTCTTTTCTTTTTTTGCTTGCTAGTGGGATTGAGTAATTTTTGTTATTTAAAAAAATTACTGAATCAACACTTCTTTTTGCAAATTACACAGCTCTTTTAAAGAGAAATGCAGTCTGCTGGTGGTGTCAGTCTCCTCTGGTTCTGTTAAGGGATAGAAGTCACAAAGAAGAAGGCAGAACATAGCTTTCACTAACATCAACTATCAATTTGACTGCTACATAGCAACTGGTAGTTGCACCAACCAGCCTTCTTGACATCTCAATAGTCCCCTTTCTAGAACACTTCCTGTCATTTTGCATCTGGGAGCATGGGTTTGACCCTGTGAAGTAAACCTACTTGGCGATGAACCTGCACTGAGTTCTTCGATGCCTGAGGAAGATAGGGGTCCAAACCCTATTAGTTCTCAGTAGAGCTTAGGTTTTTTGAAGACTCTTGACTCGTGTCCTCATAAAAGCAGACCTGGAGATAAGGGTAAACAGCCACTGATGGCAGTAGAGAGATTTTCATCCATTTTATTGGAGGCTTGCCTAGACTCTAATTAACCAATCAAATGGCTTTCTTAACAAAGGTACAAAACCCCCAACATAACTGCTTCAGAAATACCTAGAAAAACAAAATGAAGAAAGTACTACGGAAAGACTAGAGGCAATCAGTGATAGGTAAATCTTCTCTGGAGAAACTTGAAAGTTTTTTTTCAAACATTATTTTTAGCAGTCACCCTAGAAATTCCTGATTTTTTTTTACATAATTTTGAATTATTCCCTTGTATTGTTTACCCCTTCAGTTATCTGCTTTCGAATATGGATGAATCTGCTGATTGAAAATTAGATATGAATATCCATATGCTTTATATATTTAGTGACAAAACATATAAACATGTATGTACAGTGTATTTGCATTGTTGCTTGGGAACAAAATGCCTATTTTTAGTTAATATCAGGTGATTTTAATTTACAAGAACTACCTTGCCTCTCAGCATTTTAAAGAGCATGCACAGAGGCACCTGCATGCTTCTAACATTTGATGTATCATTAAATATGCCTTCTCACATTTGGCACATAAACCCTGATAAAGTTTCACCTTTTAACAAAATAAATGACTCAATTAACAAGATGAAAAACAGCAGTGCGGTGGCAGACCCTCTTGGTGGCAAAAAAAAAAAAGGATAAAAAAGAATTATCTCAGCAGGGTGTTAATACAAAGAGCGCCACAACACACAGCGGGCACCTGGTTTGACTGACAGCCACCCAGCAAAGCTGACAGATTTGTCAGCTTGCTGACCGCTGGCTTGAGTCTCTCGCACCACTCTAGGAATAAATTGTTGCTCAGGAATGGCTGGGCAAGCACTCACTTGTCTCTGTTAATCTAATTGAATTTTTTTAAGTTGTTTTCATTTTTATCTGCTCCTGTGTGGAAAAGTTCATTCCTCGAGCAGAAAATTTTGGCACCCTCAGATGACTAAATTCCTCACAGTGCTGCTGTCTTTTGAAGGAAGGCACAGATACAGGGCCAAATTAATCTTTCAGCTCCCACGGCTTGAATGGATAAAACTGAGGTACAATTTGACCTACCATAAGGGGAAATTGCCTTTTTTAATGGGACTGGATCTTAGGATATCTGTACTCAGGACCATGTTTCTCCATAACGTTCCAGCTGACAAGGAGCACAGTTCATGCATGACGTTTTCTGTACGACCAGAAACCAAGGAGAAAGAAATGTTGAAAAACAGTTATCTCTTTCCTTGAAGTGCACATTCGAGGAAATCTTCATGTGAACATCTGCTGCTCTGTTCAATGGGAAATTAAGAACAGCATAGATGCATATGGAGAAAACTGGGACATTGACTCAAAGTCAGTTCAATGCAGTAAAGTAGGGATGAGTCTGCCAATCAACTGAAAATCTGGCTAAGGAAAGGTACCCAGAGTAGAGATGATCAGGAATTGCACAAAATCAGTCTGTTGGATATCACAGTTTCAGAGGGTAGTAGATGTAAAACCACAACCTTTATTATATAATTCATGTGCCTACATGAATGACATCTTCATAATTGTATGCTGTGTCTCTCTATGCGTTGCATATCATTAAGCACCCAGAATATGTGCAATCAGTCTAGATCTACCATTTACAAAGTTTTTTTAAAGTATGACATACAAAACTAAATATGTTCTGGGTTGACGCAACGCTGGTCTCTCAAATGCTTCCAAAAAAGGCCAGGTTGCTTCTAATAAATCTTTTGAGATTTTTTAAAGAAGACTTAATGTTGGATCTGTTCTGAGGCACTGACTTCTGACTGAAAGAAGATGCAACTAAAATAACTTGGTGATAGTTTTTACTTGTGTAAGACAGTTTCGCTTGTATCTGTGCATCAAAGAAGCATTAAAATTTCAGTGCTCAAAAGCCTTATTTAATTTCAAATGGCAATGCTCCTACTCACATGACAAAACCCTAAGATTAGCTCTTCAGTTCCTGCGAACAAAGAATATTTTCAAGCTGAACATTTCATATTACCTAAGTACTAAAATGTCTTTGTAATATTCCCTAAGAATGGACAAGTCTAACAATCATTTAATTCCAGGTAAATAGTGTTATGCTATTCTCACAGTTATAGGACTCTATACTGGTTTTCATCATTCCTCTCTGTTGTGATTTTAAAGAGAATATCTTTTTACCTTTCCTCTGCTTACTGTGGTGAAGTTCTGCTTTCTCTAATGAAACAATCCTCATAAAATCAATAGGATTGTTTGCTGAATCAGATTATGTCAGAGTATACACATATAGCCTGACCTTCAGCTAAAAAACTTTCATGATACTTAGAGAGGTGATTATTTCTAATACAGATAAGTATTTTCACTGCAAACTGTCAACAAATGTCAGGATAAATAAAGATATGCATTATTTTCCTATATATTGAATAAACTCTGGAAAAAAAAGGAAAGTGCCTTATATTCTGCCATAAAAATGGGTTTGCATTTGCTTTAACATTTTTTATTTATTGACACGTTTCTCGGAATAGATTTGTCAACAAAGCATGTGAATAAAGATTCTGGGCATATTTCCTTAATTTCCATGCAGTACACCTTCACAAGGTGACATATGGAAGGAATTAAATTTGATAGGTCTTTCTTAGGACCATTTGACAGTAGTACTGAAAATAAACCTAAGAGTGAAATATGAACAAAACCTGGGTAGATCTAGTACTAGAAATTACTAGTTTCCAGCATTCATTTTCTAAATCATTCAGCTCCACATCTTTTGTATACTTCTTATCATCAGAATGGATGATACTGTTAGGAATAACTATTTTGCTTTACTACAGATACCTTTTTTTCCCTTTTTTTTAAATTTTAATTTCTTTTTGTTATAGTCATCTTCACAAAGAGAAAAAACTGGATATTTTTTAAACAGACTGTAGTTCTCTTCCAGAAGAACAGAGCACTACAAGTCAAGCTCTAAATAATAAAAATCAAAATTTCACATTGATCTTCATGTGACTTTTGTGATTTTGAATAGACAAATACGTTAGCTTTCCCTGATTATGTGTGTAAACCTTTTTTCCCTTTTTAATAGCTCTGAACAAAGTCTCAGGGTAAAGGGAGCAGTACATTGATAGCCCTGAACAGGAACTGATCCAATACTCCTTCAGCTTGGGGATAGTTTCTCTTTAACCACAAAAGCAGAAAATTTTACTACACAGAATGTGCAGACATACCAAAAGCTCATGTGGTATAGAAATGCTCTTCAAGAAGACATTTTCTGAAGCAAATGCTTCTCTTCTCAATGCTGTTCGCTCTATACCAGATTTAGTACTAGGTGAAAACATCAAGTCCCTTCAGGTTTATAATACAGTATTCACAATTAAATGAAGCAACAGGCAAGTGTGTTTTAGGACAGCTAAGCATATTACAAACATTGCAGAGAATTCAGCATTGTGTTTCCTGTGAAACACTATTTCTTAAAGCATAGAGGCCCAGTAAAGATGACATATTTCAAGAATGCTGTAGTTCAGTTATAAATAAATATGGTTCTACATGCATTTTCACATAAACACTGAAGTAAATTAAGAAAAAATATGTATGTTATTCTGAGTTACGCAACATTCAGTATCCCTATCCAGAAAAATTTTATTCTATACTGAAAAGAATATGTGTGTGACAACAAAAATGACATTAAATCTTTGTTCCACGCATGTTAATGGAAAACCTCTTACTGACTTTACTAATGGGCAGCATTCTTTGCACCCATGCAGCTCAGAATGCTCCTAAGTAAAAGTTTATTACTGTTAAATTCACTTGTCCAAATACAAACATAAATATTAGGCCAAATTCACCGAGTCACTGCAATTACAGTTATATATGTAGTAGTTTTACATTAAGTTAATTATTCCCTTTACACGTGAAACAAATTGTGTCTGATTTCTTCAGGAGGGAATACAAAAGACAACAGAAAAATCTTTCATATTTGTTTGTTCTCATTTGGATGGTGTCCTAAAAAGATAGTTTGGTGCTTTCCTATACTGTAAAATATTTAAATTTCAGGAATATCATCCTTAAATATCACGTGGGGTGCAAAACTAAGGGCAAATGACGCATGCAGGTCAGTGCAAAACATGGAAGGCAGATCAGTGAATAACACTTGCAGTGACCTTTATGCACAAATGCACAAAAGAAAAAGCAAAACACAAAACTTTTCATGAACTTTGTGCTGCACTTGCAGAAATTCAGCCTGAGCAAAAAGGGTCAATATAATGTGAAAACTGTTATCGTTGGTTTGCAAAGCTGTACTGGTACGAACTGAAGTGTTATATCTTATGGTATAACTTAAAATTCTCTGATTTTTGTTCTGCAGAAATTTGGTTGAAATCTTTGCTTGTAAAACTTGAGATGCTCATCCGTCATTATAAGAACCAGAACCATGTTCAGGAATCACACACTGTTTTTCAATTTTGTATGCAAGCAAAAAGAAATATGAAACAGAATTCAGCACATGGATGAATAAACCCATAATTTATTAGATCGTTTCTTTTCTGATCAAGGGAATAGCTCAAAGAAAAGAGGTCAGAAGGACTAGCGCTGTTAATATGCAATTGATGAAATCCTCAAACACATATTGATCCACTTTTTATTACATTTTTAAACCCTTGACTGTGAATATTTCCCAATAAGACAATAACTATAGCAAATATAATTTGCTATTCTTAATCACAGTAGCTGTTCTTCACCCCTAAAGATCATCACACTGAAGATATTTACGTCCAATACACAATGCGATTTTGCCATAGATTGCATTTCATATACTGCCCTCGTTTTCACATTTGGTTTTTCGAGCGTATCATCTCTATATTTGACACTATCTGTACTAACATATTTTAGTCACACATGGAAGCCCCAAACAAACTTTCCTGACAATACAAATTGTTACTACAAAATAGCATAATAATGCGTTAGACCTCTACCCCCTAAAAAACCTTCGCTGCCTTATTCATTACTTAAATAAAAAGAAAAAGCTAAGTTAACTGTCAGGAGGTTTTTTTCTCAGAGCTGTAGAATTTCACAAGGAATTCAATCTACAGGGAAAACTGGGGATAGCTGGTCGCCCAGACAGGCCTGCCTGGGGAAAGTCTTTCTACCACTTGTGTTTGACACAGCTTGAGGCGAAGCAGGTTGTATAGGCCTTGACCCAGCAAGGTCATCATTTTGTGAGCAATTCTGAGGCCTGACATCTGCTGCCTGGCTTTGAGTAAAAAACAGACCCCCTTAGCCAAAACACAGGCCTGCATAAAATAATCCCTCAGCAAGGATCCTAGACTTCAGTGAAAAGGCTAAATGGCCCTTTTTTTGTCTGGGTGTCCAGACTCTTTAGTCCTTCCTCATCACGTAGCAGAGAGTGAAGAACAAAACCATTCCCAGAATGCAGATAAAGGCCATATTCTCACAACTCCATGCCGTAACTTCTTCACCTCATGTGAGACTAGCATTTATGCCCCTGGTGCATGGCTTTGCAAACAAAAAGGATGGGCATGCAGTAGCTCAGAAAGAAGAACATACTTCTTCTAAAAATTTATTCAGAATGGTGCCTTTTCCTTCACAGTTGGGCTTTTTGCCTTTGGTTTTGTTGGGTTTATTTAATCCACTGTGCTAAATAAAGCATGTGATGTGTACGTGCTATTTAAAAATTATAAAATCTACATAAAGAACTGGGAGACCTGAGTCTCAGATTTCCTTTTTCTCCAGCTGGGACAAGAATTCAGAGGAATGTGGTGACCCATACAGAGGTGGCTTTAAGCCTTGGCTGCCACTTGGTTCTGAATTATATTGAAAGTCTTTCAGTCATTCTAGCATCAGAAATTACCTGACAGAAGGCATCTGATATAACTTGCTTTCAGGGAAACTCCAGAAAGCAAAAGTGGTCCTGCCAGTGGTCCACTGGCAGGACATCTGGAGTGAAATAAAAGCCTACCTAGAGGACAGGTTGTTGCTGTTGGTATCCTTTCCTCAGAGACAAGTTAAAGCCCCCTTGAAGTAAATTAATCACATAGCAAAGGCCTTGGATTTTTCTACAATACAAGTAAGTGTTTTCTTCTTCTAACCCCTACAGCTCCATCTAGCCCCAATCGCAAGCCAAAACTAACTCCAAAACAAAGTGATTCTGAAAAATTTATTCATTTTACAATGTAAAACACACAGTCTGGGTATTCTACTCTAAATATTCAGTATCTCTCCCATTGGCAGCTGCAGTACTGCAACTCTGCAATGAAGCTTGCTGCATCCTAGTAGAAATTGTTATTTATGACACAGTCTTCCCCACCATCTTCTCTTTACTCATGTTAACACAAGACGCAAGATGGAATGAGGACCAAGACAAATGTGTTTGTTCTACTGCTACCTTCGCCTGTCAGTGTTTCCTGCTGCTCATAGCTCGGCTCCCCAGGAAACAGTCAGAAAAGCATCCAGTCAACCTGAGGCACCCTTATGCACCTTCTCCCAGGGAAGTGTTTGTCCTTGTGAAACCTTAGGTCTAGCAGCAAACTCACCAGTCGCATTCATAAAGCACTCCTCTGCCATGGCTGCTTTTTAAATGTGACAGGCCATTACCTAAGGAGATGGCTGGATAGGAAAAGCAAGCATGATAAGAGATCATGAGCTCCTATAAATCTATTTGGTGGCAGGGAATAATTTAAGGTGAAATATCAGCATGAGCTCAAAAGATCAAGCTCAGTCATTAATAAATTTAGACAAATTTTAGGTAAATTTCTAAATCTCCAAATGTATAAAGCCCTACAACAGTCTTCCAGACAAAAATTATATTGTTTCACACTAACATTGATTAAATTATGGAAAGGATTTTGTAAATAAATGTGTCCCACACGACATCCTTGTCTCTAAATTGGAGAGACATCAATTTCATAGGTGGAGCACTCGGTGGATAAAGAACTGGGTGGATGGCAGAACGCAAAGAGTTGTGGTCAATGGCTCAATGTCTGGCTGGAGACCAGTGACGAGTGGTGTCTTTCAGGGATCAGTATTGGGGCCTGTCTTGTTCAACATCTTTGTTGGTGACATGGACAGTGGAATTGAGTGCACCCTCAGGAAGTCTGTGATGACACCAAGCTCTGTGGTTGGGTGGATACACTGGAGGGAAGGAATGCCATCCAGAGGGACCTTGACACGCTTGTGAGGTGGGCTGATGC
>JBCJKH010059372.1:15359-30847 GCA_039877255.1 Loriculus beryllinus | reverse complement strand
AGCAGTCTTCAGCAGGAACATTTGAACTCTGTTCCCACAGAGAAAGAGCTAGGGGAGAAATCTAATGCTGCACACATTGATCATAAAAAAAGAATAGCAAGTATCAATTGCTATTTTCTGAATCTATTTGTAAGCCTTGATTTGGCATATTCTGACAATGGAGGCTTACATTAGTTGTCCAGGCCTAAGTAACTGAATTTTTTGTTGTGCTAAATTTTATATTTAAAACCATAAATTTCTACATCTAACTTCCTAGCTGCTCCAATCGTTTCTCCAATATTAAGTTGCTGCTAATGAGAAGGGACTTGACTAAAGTTAAAAATAGAGCACATTGAACTCAACATGAACCTTAATATCTTTTCCAGCTTTTACAAGGATTGTATTGTGAATTGTGTATTGTTCACTTAGTTTCTCACTGATTAAAAGTATTGAAATAAACTGTGTATTGTGAAATCAGGTTGCTGTCCTTGCTTTGTTTACATTGTGCATACCTTATCTAAATGTCTATTTACAAATCTGATGCAAAGTTCGAGATTGGAAATGGGATTTGTAAGTTTTAATAGGACTTTTTCTAAAGGCAAAATATATTGCTGAAGACGTAAGACAATTGAAATGCGTTTATTGTCAGAGCCTAAAACAAGCTTATTTTGTTTCCTTGGGATTTGGATGAAGCCAATGTGGCAGATCAGATATTTTTCTATATGCAATTTGTTACTAGAGCCTTACAAAAGTTTCCAGTGCTCTTTGAGCCTGGTTTTACATAAGTCTTTTTTTTTTTTTGCTTACTGTGAATTCATTTTTTTACTTATCAGTTAAGTTTGTTACTTAATTTATAGACATAAAACTGATCTTGACTAAAATAATTCTGTAAAGCTTCTTGCATGAAGATCTGGTGAACTCTGAAAGAAAACCTCTCTGATTTTTCCTGTTCTGGGAGTAGGTCCTAATAGTGGCTTGCTTGCCTCTGCTCTTTTATTCTTGTCCTCTTAGAATGCAGATTTGGTAAGTACAGGTAATAATTACAGTCACTGAGTGGTCACTGAAGAAGAAACAATGGTGATTTAAGGAAGCTTTTTCTTCTGGGTGAGTGACTGTATACCTGCATCACTTGATTTAGGAGACTTCTTATTAGAGAGATGCTTGTGTCTTTATGCCTGCTGATGTACTGAAGAGAAAAGCAGGCTCACTAAAACATATAGTTTTGGGGTTTTTTCCTAATTTTTCCACTCAGTAAAAAAAGAAAAAGTAAGTAATAAAACCTTCTGAATTAACTGTTCTGTCAAAATGACAAACCAGTGCAAGGTAGTATTGAAGAAGTGTGTTGTGAGTTATCAGTAAGGAATAGAGAATTCTCTATCATTACACAGTTATGCCTTCCTCTGGAATGTAAGTATTTGTGGTTTATGCAGTATCAAAAAAGTACAGTGGACTTTATCTTTCTCTGTATTGTTTTTTAAGATCAAAGCCAGCACTTATCTGCCTTTTTTTTTTTTTATTTGGCTTGAGAGAGCAAGGCGGATCTATACAAAATAACCACAAGTGTCATGGAAAATCAACAGGAAGAAAGTGTTTTCCTCTTCAGTCATTTCATTTATTCTCTTCCTCCTCCTTATTATCAGATGGCAGTTAAAAATAAAAAACTGATACTTTCACATAGTGTAGAGCTGAACCACAGAACTGACTGGCACAGAGTATTTTAGCTGTATGAATTTTCAGGGGTTCAAAAAGAAATGTATATTGCAGAGAAATCCAGCTGCTTGGAAACTCAGTCCTTTTGAACCAGGAAATTCCTGAGCTTTAGATTGTGAAGTTTGAGACTATGCTGAAACACATTCATCCTTACCTTTTTTCTTTCTAGGCATTCCTACTGGCTTCTTTTGGAGAGAACACTGTACTAGGTAAGTTTGCTGTTAGACTTAAATGTCCAGGACTGCTTTGAACTAAAATAATTGATCCAGAGAAAAAAGTTATATTTAAGGGGTTAGGAAAAGGGAGAAAACTTCAATTTCCTTAGAAATATAGAGGTATTTTATGTCCTGTATTAATATTGTGTATAGTTTGCTCTTCTCCACCTCCCTTAAACTTGGGGAAATGCATGGTTTGACCTGTCCCTCAGTACATGTGACTGGATCTAATACAAATAGGCTTTTGGGGGATCCTTGTGCCAGTGAAGGATGTTGCTCTTTAAAGCTGTGGGATGAAGTGGTAGCATCCTTCTGTATGTACATCTGCCTTTAGTTTTTTATTCTCTGTATCACTGATACTATGGATTTCTTCTTTCTGAGGTAACTGGTGGTATGGATCCTTTGCTCAGAACAGTTCTTTTGAAACAATGGTGATGAAATGGGATTTCTTAGCTAAAACTGATTTGGGCCCAGAGTGGATATGATGCTATTCAGTGGTGTTTGTTAGGGTTTTTTTTTTTTTTTTTGTCAAACCTTGTGGGGTGATCTATTTAGCTTTCAGTACCCAAACAAATTAGTGTATCAATCTCTATACTTCTTGCTGGAGAGTAGTGAAACTGATGACTTCTCTGGACATTCTATTCAGCGGGATTTTGGTCTCAAAAAAAGGAAGCACCTCTTTCAGAATAATCTCTTGTGATAAGATCAACCTCTTTTATTAAGGTCAGGCTAAGGCAAAATGAAGAAAATGAGACAGCGGAAGGAAACCCTTTGGAGAATGATCTCTTCAAAGCACAGAAAAGAATCTCTGTCTCAGATAGATGTGCTCATTAAAATGTTAGAGTTCCTAAGCAGTGGTTTGCAGATGAGACACAAAAGTAAATAATAGGTGGTGGAATGAAGGGATAAATGACTTTTGCTCATGACTGGATGGAGACACCAAGTATATTGTCTGTCATAAATCTACTTGCAATGGAAGAAACCTAGATGACAGTATTTTTATTCTGTAAGACAGAAATAATGACATCAGACTTGAGTGCTATATGCTCTTGTGTTCCCCCCATGGTATGCTGTGTTTATCCTGTTATTGTATGTACATTGCTATTTATAGGCTTCATCCATATAAGAATATAACCGAGTAAGCTTCCTACTGGTGAAGGCTCAAGTGTACGTAAGGTTTTGTAGCTTTCTGAACTTTTAATGGACTGCTAGGTATGCTAACAATGCTTATTGGGCTTTGAAAACAAAACATAAAAGCTATGCCATGCCTGGAGACAATATTTGTAACTTTTCTAGCAATTTCATCACAGCCCAAGAATATAAGGTTCTGACTGTGATATACCTGAACATGACTTCCCTTCCTTTTAAGCATTCTGTTTAAGTGTGAAGTACTTTAATAGAAGGTCACTTAACTGGACAAATACAGTGTGGTATTTACTGACACATTGAATTGACCATGCTGTATAGCAGATATACTCCAGTGGTACGACATAAGTGTGTGACTGGTGCCAGTCGGTTGCTGTGCTTGATATGCTTACCAGATGCTAATATAAAAACCTCCCAGTGCAGTGGTGTTACTGATGACTAGCTTTAAAGCGTAGCATCAAGTTGAACCTTGAATTAAACTGCTGGATGACATGGAAGTGTGGTAGGGGAGAATACAAGTTTTTTTTAAGTTGTGGTGGATACATCCTTAGTGTCTCATTGTCAAACAAATGCTCAAACAGTGGTTCTCCAGCTTAGGGTTTTATTGAATGTAGAATAGAATTCAGTCTGTCTACTCATATGGGAACTGAAGATCCAGTGCATGTAAGAAAAAATAATAAAAATTAACAGCTCTATCCTGGTGTTTTCTCCAGTGCACTGTATAAAAATACATAAAACTGCTTCCTAACGTTGTGAAACCACACAACTACTTAGCCATTTATCTCCAAACAAGGAAGCAACTGGATCTGAAACAAACCATGACAATGTCTTTTTGGCACTTGAAGGAGAAGGATGTGATCTCTTCTTCTGGTTTTGACAGTCACTGACCTCTTGTACTAACTTCCAGAATGACTGCAAATCTGCCTAAAATTACTTGGAATTCCTGAGTTAATGATGGTGGTGTCATTTTGGAGAGTTCTGTAGGTAGACGTTAGTGTTTGAGAAGTGCCAGTTGTATTTGTTTTCATGAGCAAAACTGATTTTTTTGCCTGATACAGGAATATTGGGAGCTTGGTGTGAGATCAGTTGCAAAATGTCTTTTTAATGAAAGTGAAGGTATTGCTGCTTTAACAAAACGTTAGGAAAATGAGAAGCTGAAGATTTTTATGCAATCAGAATTCTTTGTAAAGAACAGAAAAGTTTGGACAAAAAAAACTCCCTCCAAACAATGGGAGGGTATTGAGAGCTTATTCAAAAGCATGCTGCTTTTTCTCATAAATGGTGAAAAAAACAATCCTTCATAATAGGAATTAATGTCATGTTCAGAGAAGATGGGAGTTTTAATGGATGTATGCAAAATGTAAAGAGTACCTGAGATTAATAAAACTTACCTGCTTAAATCAGTACTAAAGAGAATGTGGTAATACACCTTAATTTAAGACAAAGTAGGATCAATTGTAAAGTACTCTCATGACTTACTAGCCCTTTGTTACAGTGGTACCAGGTTATCACTGGGCTGCAGTATATAATTCTGTGGCTGTGTTTAAGTGACATTCGTAGAGCATCAATCCTAAGACTGCAAAGAAAGTTAGAGCTGGTTGGTCTGGGGTTTGTTTGGTCAAGTTTTGAAGGTTTCTTAGAGTAGAGGTCCCACAGGCTGGCTGGAACTGGTTCCTGTGTTCAACCAATATGTGAAAACTAGTATTTCACTTGTTACAGGCAGTAAAGCTTGCCTCTTGCCCTTTTGTTCTAGGCCCTGGAGGAGGCTCTGTGACTTTCCAGTCTATATTTCTTCAAGAGCTGTTTTTCTCTTTTGCATAGCATTGAATAAAGACACCAACCTTCAGGGTTTTTCCTCATCTGTTTTGGCTTAATTTTACAATAATTGATCCCTGAAATCTAGGATATGAATCTGACAGTGATGTGCAAAATAACATTGCAGCTTTGTTTTGTGCAGTAAATTTTAGCAAATGCTCCGTGTTGTAGCCATTGGCATACCATGAATGGCAGCATCTGAAATATCATGAGATAACTGTATTGTGGAGAGACAAATAAACCTGATCGTATTCTGCCTTCAGTTTGCAGTTGGGCTGAAGGTACTCTACTAAGCTCTGGTCACTATGAATATTGAAATACAGTCATGTATATGGAAAAAAAAGAGGAAAGGATATTTTTATCTAATGGAATGCTTACGTTTGTTGGTATGCTATGATAGACAACTGTCACTTCAAATTTGGAATGGTAGCATTTGTGTTGAACTAAATCAATACCGCTTGCAGCCATCCAAAGTGTACCTACGTACACTTAAACTTAATCAGATTTTAATTGCAACACTGAGCTAGGAACATTTCCATATTTCAAGGTCAAACTGTGTTTTAAAAGTGTCTTTGTATTAAGTAGCTGTACTTGCTCCTTACAATGCAGTAAATTATGAATAAGTACTGATATTATGCATGAAAAACTTTAAAATATTTTGATTTCCGTTATTCAGTAACTTCCTTTGTTTTCCGTCTCTGATCTTACAGTCTCAAATTTGAGAATCTAGTTATGCCAAAAACTTGGGAAACTTCATTAACAGGCCTTTTATTATTAGATCACTGAATAACAAGATCTGGTTTTAAAAACAAAGGGGATGTGTGGTTTTCAATAGATTTTTTAAAAAATAGCTATTTTAATAGCTGAAGCAAAGAGATACCAAGTAGAATTCTCAAAGATGCATTTAACACAACCAGGTGTTTGAGTCCCATTGAAGCCAGTTTGTGTGAGTGTGTGTGTGTAATATGGAAACTGCTGGCGGATAGTTGCCTTCCACAGCACTTGGGCACTTTTTCAGAATATTGATCTACATTTTAAGAATGATAATGTATCCATAGCTTTGATTAAAATTCGTTGGTTTACAGTGTAAAACAATATATTTATTGGCATTAATTCTGTAGCTTAGTTCTTGTGGAGACATGTGACTAGATGTCTTCAAGTACTTCCTCTGCTGACTAGTAAACTGTGTCTGAGAGGAGTGTGATTTACAGACTTTTCCTGCTCCTGTGATCCTCCTTGTGATGGGTGTATTTCCAACAGTTAAGTCAGTGACTGAAATGTCAGTTTAGAGTCTGCTCTAAATGCATGTTCTTAATCGGACAGATTACGATCTGTTGTAATCAAGACAAGTCTGTATCAGTGTTTACTTGTCACGGGAGAAAACCCCCCCATGTTCTAACGTGAATGTCACTGAAACTCCCTAAGTACCCACACTGGGCAAAGGCCATATTAGTATATGGATACTTGACAGGCTTCAGTTCTCTGAGACCATTACCTATCACTATAGTAAAATGAACAGGGTTGTTGAAATAGTACTGCACTTTGGTGATGATACAGTAGACACAAGTCTGGAGTAGTCTTTGCTGTGAACATATGGTGCCTGTCCCACACAGCAGAGTGCTTTATTTCATTATCTGCAGTGAGGGTTAAAGGGAGAAAGTGTTGAGAGTTGAAGTTGATGATACTATTTTACATTTTTTGAATGATCTCACAACCTTAGTATTTTCAGCATAACTTTTTTTTATGTCTTTAAAGCATATGGAAAAAGTAATATAATTTACAATGAGGAAATTTCTGACCTTTGCCAGCAAGGTTGTCATCTGGAATCCCACAGAGCTGATTGACGCTGCTTTGGTTGCTGGAGTGATCGTGTGTGCTGCTGCAGGGGCTGGCTACTAGAGGAGCAGGAGTCTTTCAGCACTGTGGGCTGAGACCTCCAGCTGCAGTTGCAGCTGAGTTCTTGAACTGGAAGGATGGCCTTTGCCATGATCTGACTGCTGCCTCCTGTTTTGTGGATGCTGTTCATGGGGGGGGCAGCACAACCTAGCAAAGGTCTCTGCTCACTAGCTCCTGTGCTGCCAGCCCTTGGACTGCTTCATAGCTGGCAGGTTTATAGAAAAGCTGCTCTTGGTCTTTGTACTATGGTGATAAAGCATGTTCTATCCTGTCAGCATGGAGGAGCTGTGCAGCGACAAAGCCAGCTTGGTTAGATAAAATACTTGAGGGTCTTGGCAAGTGGTTTAAAGCAAAACTGAGCATGTTCAGAGGCTTTAAAAACACTTACTGTCTGCATAGATGGCTTTATTGGAGCAGCAAGATGAAGTTTAGCTTGTTCAGACATTTGATCAGTTCCTCTTCAAGCTTCAACTTCTTGGACTGCATAAAAGGTTATATTTTGTTTAGTGGAATTCTCCACTGTTTTAAAATGTCTGAACCAATTTTATGCAAGTCTTCCACAAAAAAGTAATCCTGAGGGGTGTGAGACAGTCATTAAAGAATCAGAACAGGCTTCTGTGATGGAAAATGTTAGGCATCCTTAACCACAGCTGTAGCTGTGTCTGCATAGGTAATGATATGCTTTAGTGTATTTGTCTATTTCAGGCAAAGATGCCCACCAGAAACCAGCAATGTTCTTTCCTTTTGTGACCAGTTTGTCAAAATTATCTTTCGGGAGGTCTTCTTAACTTTAGCCTATTCTGAAACTTTAGTTGTAATGCTGGGTGCATGAAGGCTGTTTTAAAGATGAAGAATATTAAATTGAGTGTGTTTGTGTGTGTGTGTTCATAAATAATATCACTTGAGCCCCCTTCCTAGACTAACAGATGCCCTGCTGGAAATGTGTGTTGATGTGTGGTTTTTCAGCAATGTGCTCCACCCCCTGTTAGGTACTCCAAATTGTAGAATCTTTATTTGTACACAGAAACAGCAAAAAAGAATCTATTTTGTTTGGTGTGGGTTTTATTTTTGTGACGTGTAAGCTTTAGCTGTGTCTTAGAATGGAAAAAACTACCTCTGGCTGCATGCAAAATGCAGAGGTGGTGTGTTTTTACAATAACTGTTAAAATAGCCCTAGAATTTCAGGTGAACAACAGGTAATTTTTAATTGGTTTTGTAAACTGTAGGAATAGTCTTCAGGAACTGGGAAAATGCATGCTGTAGACTTTGGGAAGGAGCTTGCGTGCTTGCCTGAAACGTGTTTTTCCTAAATGGCTTCGGAATAGGACACAGTGTAGATTGGGTGGAGCCTCTCAGTCTCCATAGGACTGAGACATGCTGTTAATTCAATGGCAGACTCTTACTAGCTCCATGAGCTGCATAATAAAGTGTACATAGTAAAAAAATAATACATTTTCAAGGGGATTGCATAAAGTTTAGTAAACGGTCATTAGAATTATTCATTTTTTTGCAGATATACTAGTGCATCATTGTGAATCTCTTTTTTGCTTGAGAAAGTGATTTTACAGACTCAGGTTTTACTGGATCACCACATAAGTAACTTATTAACTACGCTTCTAAATATTACCCAGGTTTTGTAATTAGTATATTTTTGGAGGCAGTGTTAGAAATTTCTGGTGTCGTCTTCCCATCCCCCAGCTCTTGAGCTCAGAGTAGTCTCGTTTGCTTGCAGCTGCAGTGGTAGGCATCTTTCAGGAAGTGACCTTGGCTTGTATTAATCAAATTCAGAACACACAGAAAAGCTTCTTGGTAACATGCTGACTTGATGTAAAATTTTATAGCATCCATTTTCTTTTAAAATGAGGCCATCTTATAAGCCGGGAGTTTATTTATGATATCTCAATTTAAAAGAATTTCTGTAACATGGGGTGGTATTTAGGGAAGGTAAAACAACAAAGCCGAACTGTTCTTTTTAATGAGAGGAAAATAGCTTTATGTAACTGTAATTAAATCTTAAATTACTATTGGCAAAACTCTATTTTAGCCTGGCTAAACCATGAAAATACAGTGTTATTTGACAGCATTTTCCTTGGTGTCTTACCATTTTTGAACCAGAGTAGAAAAAGCTTGGTGGTGGAGCATGATCTCGATCAACAAAGACTCTCAGGATGTCTTTAGCTTTCTGACTTGATGATTGTTTTAATTGCTTACTGCATCTTTTGTTAGCAGCTCTCAAGTCATTAAGCTTAACCTCATAGTATTGAGCTGCTATATATTGAGCTGCTATGCCTATTTGCATACATTCAGAAAGGAATCTATCTGTGCCTCCTCCAGAAACGACTGTTTGACCATGCTAGAAGTTGGTTTTCATTGGCTGCTCTTAAATCAAATAGTTGACTATTCCTGAAGCAGGTTTTAAAGAGTTTTGCGTAATCATCTTATTGCCTAAAACTGTTCTGTGAATTGAGTATAAAAAGAGGACTTTTGGCAGTATTTAAAGCAGGCATAGCTGTTCATAAGAATATTGTTATCCTTTCCTGGGACATGTGCAGAGGGCTGAGCCCAGAATATCTTTCAAGGTTACAAAATGCTGTGAAAACCTTTAAGGTTCTGTGATAAGATGATTTACCAGTTTTCAAACTGCATTTTTCTGAAGAATTAGTAATAGCTGCCACCTGACTAATGTTTTTTTCCCCTTAGGTTGTCATATGAATTACCTTGAACAATCTGCCATTTGATTGGTTTCAGGGTTTGGAAAACTGAGTTTAACTGGCATTTTCAGCATAAAGCTCTTGTGTGTGTCGATGGCCTATTTACTCGTTTTACCTCTTAATAATTATATTCAGATTCTTGTCATTCTTTCTGCAGCGTGTTGGAAGTCTGAATTGTGGTAGCATACATGTTCGCAAGTGTTTCCCGCCTTGACTGCTGCCTGGTTTGGAATGGATATTTCCATGCTGCTTATCCTGCAAATGTATGCAATGACTTGCCATTCTACTTGGTATCAAGTCACAGTTGCTAATCATTCACTTGAAGATCTCTGTGTAACCCTACTCCTGTGCTGAACATACTCAGATTACTTTGTTACTGAATTTGTCTTAACTACATAAAGCATGTAGTCTCTTGATGCTGCTTCGTATTGTCTAGTTTTGCATCAAACTGAGAACTCTTCGTTCACACCTTCACATAAGAGTACTTTAGCCCTCTTGCCTTGTAGTTGGCAAGGCCAAAGAAGGGGTGATAAATCTGTTGCTGTCTGTGCTTAAGTGTATTTGACATTGACTTTCCAAGAGCAAGTGGATGCCAAAACACAATCATAGGTTGTGTCATTCTGTATTTGTGGTTGTCAGCATTTTCATTAATCTCCCACAGAATAAAGCTGATCCCAACCTAGATTTTGGGATACCCCACCACAGACTGATTTGCTGTCAGTAGTCCCCAAGTCCTGCAGTTTGCAACACTGCTTGTGATGATATTTTGGCTCAGGAAAGCTTGTGTCATAATTCTCTGTGTTAAAATTTTAAGCCAGAAGTACTGATTAGGAGATGATGGAGCCACTGATTCAGAATGGAGGTGTACAGTGGAACAAGAAGCCTATTCTGTGTTCTTCCTTGACTTGTGTAATCTTAAAATACATGGTGACTAAGATGCATTGTGTCTTTTTCCATGCCAAAGCAAGACGCTATTAGAAATGTTTTGTGTCTAGACCATTTTATAACTCTGTGGCTAGATATTACTTGTTTTCCTGTCCAAGACTGAAGACCTGATAATTTTTTACTCAACAGCCACAAACTCAATGACTGTCTTTGGTGTAGATGAGGGGACGACTTGTTTTGAAGTCACCGTCTTGAAGCACGGTGGGGACTGGCTGGCGGGCAGCGGTCTTATGCCAAGGCAGAGCTGAGTCCTCGTTTGACAAGAAGCAAAGTAAATCACTGCAGCTCTTGACTGCACACTCGGAATCCTTTCCGACAATTCTGTGCTGATGTTCTCTCTCCCTCCCTACCCTCTCACAAGGTCAGTCTTTCCTGTTTGCCAGTACAGTCTAGCTGCTTGTCACAGCTCTGTAGCTCAGTGCTGCTTTGATACTGACTCGTATGAGTTCTGCCCTTAGATTACTGACCTGGTGTTCAACTAAAATGGGGGTGAGGGGACCCGCTTCTGCAGCTCTTAACTTGTGACTCGCTGGTGTGCTGCTGCTGCAGAGCTCCCCTTCCCCTTCATTGCCATGCCAGAAGAAATGCTGAGCTCAGCGGAGACTGCCGGGCGCTCCGTGTGCGGTACGGGGAGGAGCGGAGCGGACCCTCCCATTCCCTCCTCCGCCGGCGCCCCGGGGCCGGTGCCTCTCGCCGGGCCAGGCCGTGCCGGGCCGGGTGGGCAGGAGTTAAGGACCGCGCCGCCGCCCGCGGCCCGTTTGAGCCGCCGCGCTGCCATTGGCTGCGGAAAGGTGAAATTGAAACCACGGTAAACTTTTGACCCCGGAGCAGGCTTGTGGAACGCCTTCCCCTTGCCAAGAGCTGAGGGCTTTTTTCCCCCCTTTTCCTGTATTTATTCTCTGTGATCGTGCCGTGCCGCATGCGGCCTCTCCATGGGAGGGGGAGGACGAGCGCAAGCTGGTAGTTTGCGTGTCCAGCTAGTGGAATACGTCTAAACTGGTGGTACCAGCTATCTCCTAAAACCGATGAGTAGACAAGGAGTCCAGTTTCTGTCAACCTCCAACATGCTTTTTGTGTGGTGGAAAAACCCCAGACCAACAGCAACAAAACAAGCCACCCCCTGCACCCCACCCTCACTCCCTCAATACCAAACAAACCGTACATACACAGATACTAAAGAATGGATGCTGCCTATCGGGGCTGATTAAGCTGAGGAGAGGGCGGGTGACTCCAGGCACGCTGGCTTGCTGGAGCTCTGCTGCTTAGTAAGCTGCTTATGGATATATATTTTACTTTTTAAAGATTGAAGTGGTTTTTCCTTACTGAAATCCGAGGTAGAAATGTCTCATTATTACTGTTTAGTTCCTAAGTTGGTGTGTTAAAAACCTGTTTTCTGAACTGTAGCTTTTTCTATTCTTTTGTATCTTCATTAAACAAAAGGATATGTTTGTTCAGTCCAGGGACAAGTAGTGCCAGCTCAACAGCGTTGCCAGCTTACAAAGTGTCAGAGGCCCAGTGGTAGCCATTGTTACAAATTTATATTTAGGTAGGGCGACTCTAACAAATTCTGGACCTAAGCAGAGCATGTGTCACTTCACACTATGCAGAGTTTGTTACAGAAAAATCGTAAATGTCTGTGGCCGAGAAAATTCACCTTCCCTCTGTAGCTTTGCCAAACCAGACAAATTAAAGCAGCATTACGTTTTCAATGAAGTATGAATATGAATATTATATAGTTAATCCACATTTCTTTCTCCTTAAACGTGTCTGTCGTTTCACTGACAAAAGAATAGCTGACTTGGTTACTTTGTGCATCAGCTGCCGTTGCCTCCCACCCCAGTCCCGGCGCAGGTACCGGCCTGCTGATCTGGCTGGAACGTTCAGCTTATTGAATGGTAAGTGCCACTTCATCAAGGAGTCACTCAGCACCTTACTTATAGATAACATTCGAAACTCTTCCCCAGCAAAGCAATTTGATTCTGGGCTACATCAGGGTGATGTTTTCACCTCTCTACTGGCTTGTTCTTGCAAAGTTTCATCGGATTTATGCAGTGTGTTCATTTTCCTAATGAGAGATTAGGGTGGGGAGGAGCCCTCAGCTATTGTGATAGTTTTTTAAAACTGAGGGCAAGAAGCAGTTCAGTGTTACAGCATAGGAGGTTGTGATGGTTCCGTGTGGGCTGTTGGCGGAGTGCTGCCGTTCTCGTTGCAGTTTGATCTGGGAATTGCGGGAGTCTCCTGAAGCACTGCCAGCAGCATCAAGGGAACAATGAATATGATATGATTAATAGCAGATCCCCTGCCCCCTCTTGTGTGCAGTTCTCCTTGCAACTGCAAAAGAAACATGCGCTTGTAATGATAGTTGGTGGCCTCCCTTTTTGTTCCAGTTTATGTTCCCAAGCAGCAGACATTATATAGTTTATTTTTCCCTACTCCTTGCGATTCTTTGTTCTGCCCTCCTGGCGTCTGTGTGCGTCCTGTCTGCTTCACATTGCCCATCCGTGGTGGCTTGCCTGCCTGCAAAGGGGAGCAGCCGTGAAGCTGTAAATTGTATGGCCTATCACAGTGAAATGGAATAAATGCTCTTTGGAAGGAGAGTAACAACTGTTAGGAAATAAGGATCACTTGTGAACTCTTATTTCTGAAGCATCATTTAAATGTCTGTATCAGAAAGACTTCTCTTGAGCAGTTACGTGATTGCATTGTGGTACCATTGGGTGCACGTGCCTTTTAGCGTTAGGCTAATATATATATATGTGATCTCTAAAACTGTTAGTGCATATGAAAGCAGAAGGGTGGGAAACTGGCAAAAAATGAACACTGACTCACAAGCTAAAGAAACACAAACCAGATTTGTAAATCCTGTTGCTTCATAGTAAACTACTTTGGGGGGTGCGGGGGAGTGTTACTCTGAAGCTTGTTAACAAGAGCTAACTGCTGATCATGGGAAAATAACTAGTTTAACCTTTACTTCTAACAAAAATGGCCAGAATGGGGTATCAGGGATACTGTCAATGCATTTTATAACCAGAAAGCATTAAATGAGTAGTCACAAGCTGAAAATGAACTATGGAGTTCTATACTGATTGATTCTGTATGCTTATTCAGAATAGATTTTTAGGTTGGCTCTATCTCCCTAGTTCTCTTGGGTGGAATTGCCAGCTGCTTGGGAGCTGCCCTTTTACAGTATATTCCCCACAAGAAGATTTCTAAACTGTGAATGGGAAATTTAAAAACAAGTTCACACCAAGATGTTTTCATCTATTGTTTCTGTTATCTGAAGTAAGCAGTTCCTATTGTCATGTTTTACTGAAGGCTGGAAAGGTAATTTAGAGAAAACTCTAGAGCACAGCCTCTCAATGAGGAAAATTATTTTATATTTTGAAACTTATCAGTAGTTCTATTGTGTGCTTCAGATTTCTGCTGGCTTATTTCGCCTCAGTCTTCTGGCTTTGATAATGGAGTTGTACAGTGAGCTAGAATCTGGTATCCAGTATTAAAGCTTCCTGCTTCTCTCTAAATCAGCTCCTAACTTTCATGCTGGCACAAACAATGCTGAAAAAAAGGTGACCTGTAGCAGTGGGAACTCAGGGTTTTGTTTGTTTTAAAACCTTAACCTTTGTACCTCTGTCTTCTCTGCTTTATTTCTATTTCAGTTGGTGATGAAACCTACTATCTGCAGTCTTAAATGTTTAGTCAGGGGATGCACTAAGTGGCTTTTCCCCTTCTTCCTCAGTAGGTTTGTCTCGAAGCTGTTTTGTCTTCGTCCTTTTTTGCAGATCTCCAGTGATGATTAAGCTCTTGGTCTTCTGCAGCAATAATGAGTTGGGTTTCTGGAACGTAATCCCTCTTGGAAGAGCTGTGTTTGATAGGGAGAGATATTTTTTCTAAGACATTAAATCAGATCTTGAGGTCCTCAAAGCACTTCCAGCCAACTTTCAAGTCCAGTTTTGCTCTAGCCTTGGAGCAGGTTTATGGCAGCAACTTAGAAGATAGTAAAAAAACCCGAACAGCCCCCTCCACCCTGTAAATATTAATTTTCTCAACCTCTCTGCTAGCATCATAAGTTTTTTGAGTTCTCCTGCATGCTGTTGGAATGTAGCAAGATGAATAGATGCAAAAAAATTCACGCTGCAAATAATGTTGATTCCTTTAAGCATATGTGTACATACACACAGTCTTGTTTCTCTGGCACTAGAGTTCAGGAACTGGTGTCTAAGAAGTAAGGTTTTTTTTCCCCTTTAGTATACAAAACAATGTGTGGAAAGCACAGTGTTTTTCAGCTTGAACAACGTGGTGTGATCTGAGTGAAGCACACCTCCTGCTGCGAGTGGAGTTTCGCCTCCTGCACTTGCTTGGAAAATGTGTTAAGGGCTTGGCTGCTATAGCTGAAAGGACTTCATGCATTTATGATCTATGTATCTATACAGTTATCTATACAGTTGTTGGTAAATGTTTCTGGGTTGATGTGCCCTAATAGGCAGGTTTTCTTCCAGCTTCTGCTGTGGGCTGAAGTCTGAAGACCGGGATATTTACTCTGCAGTTTTTGTAGAGGAGTTTGCTTTATTACCAGCACAGCTTAAAGCTAGTTTTGTTTGTTTGGATGGAGGTCTTGGGGATGGGGCTAGGACAAGGTTGGTCAATGAAATTCCACATGCAAATGTAGAAAAACCCTCTCATTCATATTCAGCTTTGTGTGTTTGTTCTGGAAAGCTCTGTCATTAGCTCTGGTTTCTCTAAACCTTCCTTTGATATTTATTGTGCATACAGTGGTTGTCTTTTAGGATGATAGTCAGTATAACCTGCTATTTCTCAAAGAGTACGTGAATTTAAAATAGTAGAGAGACCCCATCTCTGAACAGATGGAGCAACGTAGAGAGACCACATCTCTGAACAGATGGAGGAAAGAAAACAGAAGATTGGGCAAAGTGCTCCATAACTGTTGCATTCACTCATTTGTGGTATATAGTTGTCCATGCAGTAGTCTGCTGAAGTCTAGATCTGGAAGGCTAAGACAACATAAGGGATCAACTTTATAGTTCATGGCATCAAAAATTCTTGATGAATCACT
>JBCJKH010059372.1:0-15259 GCA_039877255.1 Loriculus beryllinus | reverse complement strand
AGAAGGGATCAACTTTATAGTTCATGGCATCAAAAATTCTTGATGAATCACTGCACCATGCCCATTGTTTACTCTCTAATCAAATGGCAGCTTGAAATGCAGTCGGGTTTTTTTTTCAAGATAAGTAAATTAAAAGCACAACACAATGATTTTTATGGTAATAAGAGTACAGTAATCCTTACATTAACAGTTTTAGTTCTCAAGGTACAAGAAGGAAGCGTCCTGATTAATCAAGGGTCTGACAAATATAAATAGATTCAGAGCAAAAATGATGTGCCAGCAAAACTGGCATATCTTTTGTGTCGCTAGCTCCACATGCCATTGTGATCTTTTGGTAATGATACTGTGAAAAATAGAGGATGAGTATTTTTAATTTTGGATGTTACTAAAGTGTATTCCCATTTCCAGCCCTAGAACAGACAACTGTGAGCATTGTTTCATAATGAACCTCAGGGCTGTGCTGTGATAGAGAATTAGAAAATCAGTGATACCTATCAACATTTTTTTCTAGTGCTAAGATTTGCCTGACCTGGGGAGGAAAAAGAGCCACGGGTACTGAACATGGGCAATTACAAACAGTTTATTTTGTTTGAAGGGAGAAATTCTAATGCCTTACAAGGGGAGAAGTAATGTTGGTTTTTATTCAATGCCTATTTATTGTAATTATAAATGGAGGGGGTGAAAGTGAATTATCCTGGCTATGCAAATGGAGGAGGAAGGTGAATTGCAAGCTTTGTAATGGTCACAGTATCCTTTTTAATTGGTCTGTGAATGTTGTTAATAAGGGAATACCTGTGTAGATAGTGACATTTCCGATAATACTTATTCCAGGCATTTCTAATTAATCTTTTAAAATCATGCATACTGAATATGTTAACTTTACACGTCTTTTTCGCTTTTCCAGCTTCTTGTGTAGAATATTCATTAGGTGATTTGTTATTTCAAAAGCTGTCATTCCATTTCTCTTCTCCACAATACTGTTAAAGTGGGAAAAGCAGCTCTGTCTCTTTGTTTTAGATTCCTTTTGTTTTTCACCTTGATTCCCTACCACCTATGTAATGTCGTCCTCCTGGGTCCTGTGTCAACATTGCTGGCATGTTGTTGTGACAGGATTAGAATTGAGGATTTCAGTCAGAGGAATCTTATTTTGAAATATCCTAATGCTGAAAATGAAGATCAGTGTGGAGCTTGCTTAAACTTGCTATAAGAGAACATGTGGAGAGAGAATAAATGTTTGAGTTTTTCAGAAGCTGAGTAACAGAGCATGACACATAACAGACTGGAGTAGTGTGTGTTTCATGGGGGGAACAGTGGGGGCATCCTGATAAATGAAAAACAAAACCATTTAAAACTGAAACCCTCACTTACACGCTTAGCAGGCACATGATATCTGACAGGTTATTAGTATGCTAAAAACATTTTGTGTTTTTAAAAAGAAGAATATTTATAGTTATAAACTCTACTGACAATAAAGGCGTTCTGTGATATGTATTAGCCTCCTAGTGATTCCTGGAAGCTAAACCTCCCTTTGGTAGAGTCACCTTTTACCAGTACTGAATAAGCGAGGCTGTGATATGATATTGATATGGTATTCATAATGGAGACAGTGCTGGAAACACTATTTGGAGGAAATAACCCTTTTATTTTGCTTTCTTGTGGTTTTCTGAGTACATAATATAAACGTTAATTCCATCTTTTCATGTATGCAGGAGACATTTCTGATCTTTCTAGAAGTAAAGCATTATAAGTTGTAATTTTCTCTGTTGCTTGCTTTTACAGTCTGTCAGAGATTAATACTGTTTAATGGCACTAGTTTACCTAGTGTGCTGTTCATGCTGCCTTCATAATACTTTTCAGTTAATGTTTTTGTGATGTTTCCGGGTAGCTTCTGAGAAACTTTGGAGGCAGCTGGTCACTCACTGGCTTAGAATGTTAGAAAAACATTGACTTGTTTGGGTGTAAAAGCAAAATTAGTTTTTCCTTTCAGAAAACTTAATTCAGTGTCTTTCCAGTGCAGCCATAAAAAACTCCAGCGTTTCAAAAGGTGTTTCAAAGACTTTTTTCAGTCCTATAAATTAGCAGACATAAGAATTTTTTGGTTGGTATTTTTTTTTTTTTTTCCATGGTGTCTTAGGGTCTCGGATGAGAAACTGAAGAACTTCTGCCCTGCTTGTACTGTGTGCCAGTAATTTGTCAGTCCAGAATGGCTGCGGTTTGCAGGATGGTGTTTCAAGATACTGGTTTCATTTTGCTGTGTATGACATCCCAGTTGCACTTTGTCAGTAAGTAGCTGGCCATGCAGTAACAGCAGGACAGTAAGTGGTAATCTCTTCACTTGTCGAGGGAGTAAGAAATGCCTGCTCATCATCCAGAGTTCTGCAAAGATTCTTGGATTTTAAAGGACTGGAGCTAGGAAGGATGTGTAAAGCAGTAAAAGCAACTGTTTGGTGTTTACTGCAGAGTTGCAGGATTTGTGGCCCTTTTGTACTCCAAGTCAGTGTTATCCTATTCTTCCATGGCAGATAGATGTTTACCCCTTATCCAAACTGAACTTTACTTTGGATTTAGGTGTGACGTATTCCTCTTTCGAACAAATAAAATCATCTATCAATCTTCCTGAAATTTGTGAGGATAGAAGGGAATATATATCATTTAAAGATTAGAAAAACAGTTTAGAATTTCTCTAAAGTTTTGTACATCTTCTGTAATGCTTTAAAATGTAAAACTTCCTGTTGTGACTAACTTGAATGAACTGTTTGCATTTCACAAGATATTTTCCATGGTCAGTAGCAAGTATGCTATGGTCCTTAACTTGACAAGTTTTGTCATTCTTAGTACCTCTCCTTTCCTTTTTTGTATGTCTGTTGCACTAATATGGGATATATTTACTTATCTGTCTCTTTGAAGGTACTTATTTTGAAATGTTGATATGAGGATTACAGCATTAAGTATGTAATGTTAGATGTTTATTTTGAAACAGTACATGAAAGTGTTACTTTGCACAACTGTGCATCATCTTGGTGGTATTAATAGGCAATTTATTTTAGGTCACAGCCTTTTCATTAGATTTTCTGCCTTGATTGTTCAGCTCTAATTTCACATTACCATTGTTGGCTTCAGAGCAAATGCAATGAATATTGTAAATTAAATGTGCAGGAGGCCTTTTTTATACCTCATGTTCTTTCTTATGCCATAAAAGATGTGAAAAGGTTTTGTATGCTGCTGAAACTCCATGGTTTGATCTGATTAGTGCTTATGCTCAGTTTTGCAGTTAAAGGATGTTATTTTGACGTTTTTGCGCTGCTGCAAATGGTGCAAATTTTGTAGTAAATCTGGCAGTTAAGCTGCCACTGCTTTCAGCAGTGATTGTTCTGTTTCTGTGACACTGATGTTCAGTGTAGTTGATGAAAAATGATTTAGATTACTTTGCATAACTGTAAATAAGTAGTGGGCAATTTGTGTGTACAAAGTGTGTATTTAAAGTAAAATAATGTGAGCACTGCAGGCTGTTATTGACATTCTTAGAAAATATCAAGTAAACCAGAATAATGATTTTAAATAGGAGTTGTTCTAATTCAGGCACCAGGTTTAATGTAGATCTGTAGTTACCAGAACATTCTTAAAAGGTGTCAGTTGAGCAAACAGAGATATTGCATGTTTTTCTTGGCTCTGTGTACAGTGCTCACCTATGTTTCTAAATAACTTGGGCAATACTTCTAAATAAAATTTAGGTCATCTGATAGGCAATAACACATTTACTGTATCTTTCTATTTTAGGCCAATACAAAAACTCAAGTAAAAAATTATTTTTTCTTTTCCCTGCTAAAGATAGAATTTTGAGAGGAACATTGCTTTGAACTTTAGTGTTTCTATTGGAGGTAGTGACAGTTCCCACTGAATTAAAAGAAACAGACTCAGGCCAATGTTAAGTGCTTCTGAAAATCACGGAAGTGTATGAATTTTCAATGGATCAAAATAGTACTTAAGCACTGACAGGGAATGACACTGGTATGACATGCATACTTCATGATCTTTCAACGCATGGAGCTGTTAACCTGCTCGGGAAAGGTAGATAATACTTTTATTAAAAATTCACAGAAGACTCTCATAGTGCTTCAGACTTTGCTGTGGAAGAAGAAACCAGCTTGTTAACATCGTAATGGCACTGAAATTTTTAAAGCACATTTCACTTTTTGGCAGGATAACCATAGCATAGTAATAATTTTTCATATACACAAAATGATAAATTATATGTGGTTTCAAATGTGAGGGCCAGGGAACAGCTTTTAAGTGGACTACACTGTAGATGGGGTTGATTGACGTATTTATATCCCATTAAAAAGTAACATTTCTTAATGGAAAGTTCTGCCAATCTGATCCCTACCGCACCCTGTTATTGTACAGCTGGTGTGTTCCAAGACTTTGCTCAGTTCCTTGGGCTAATTCGGCAAGATACAATTAGAATTCTGTAATGAGTGATTTACTAGAGCAGAAAATGTTCAAGTGAAATTGGACTGTAAAAACACAGAATTGGTAATGGATATAGGAACAATTCTTTTTTCTCTTTCAAGTTCCTTTTGACTTGGTGAGAAGTTGAGTGTGTCCATCTTGGTAGAAAATATGTACTAGAGTGTTATGTGTAACTTTAGCAGAGATTTTTGGAAACACTTCCATTAATTTCAGTGTGATGATGATGTCTGTGTAACCAATACCTTGCTCTGGAAGTTAAAATTTAAAAACACTAAACTTTTGACCTTGGGTAGATGTTACCTTGTATAATCTATTATATTCAGCTGGTGAAGTAAAAATACATTTTTCTGGGCTCTAGTTTGTGGAAAAAAATAGTGTGTATTGGGCTGTGATGCCTGACAGCTGACATTTATCAAGGGTAACATGAACTTTACTCATTCTCACATTTTTAAGCAGCTTTCAGAGCTTCACATGTATACACATGTTCAGCATATGTCTTGCAGCTCTGAACATTTTGCTCTAAAGATGTTAACTCTCATTAAGATGAGAATCCAGACTATAAACCCATGATGATTTTCATTTATCAAATTTAGTCACAACGTTAACATTTTGTCAACTGGCACTATAATATAAAACAGTAAGAGTAATGTTTAAAGCTTAAAGATAGTTTTTTCCCTATTAAATGTTTTAGTGAACTTTGGAACCAGACTGTCAGTACGCAGGATTGTTTTGAATGTAAGATACTCTTTCAGAAACACCATTGTCTAGAAATCATGAAGGAAACATGCTATTTCTTAGTAGAAGAAAATGCTAATGCTTCTCTTTGAAGCAGGAAAAAGCCCAGGGGATTCATTTTCTTCTCAGTGATGAACAAATTGTCTCATAGCCATTTTGATATCTTTGTAAATAGTTTGTGTGCATTGGCCCAATAATGAAAAGCTTGTTCTACTTGTTTTAAATGTCGTAAAGAATTACGTGATTGTCTTGAAATGTTCCAAACTCTGTATGTAATGATTCTTGCTTAATAATCCTCTAAAAGTGAGGATTGCCTGGAAGAAATGATTATTTTCATATTTGACAAATTTTCTGGTAGTCTGCATAGTTTGCTGGTCTATTTTTAGACTTAAGAGTTTCCTGTTGCTTCAGTAACTCGGCATAGTGCTAAACAGATCACCCTGGTCTGATGCCAGGTAACTTGAAACTGTAGGTGACTCCTAAAGATAAAGTGGATGGGTATGATTCTGATCGGCATCATTTTAATTCTTCATCAGTGGTATAAGGTACATTTATTTCTCCTTACTAATGTTCTTCCTAAATACTTCATAATTATATTACTAGCATTAATACCAAATACTTGTAGTTTGTCACTTCTACATGGAGGTCATTTCAGGTGACCTTAGAAATAGTTTTCTGATTTAAATAATATCCAAATTGCTAAAGTCAAAAGATAAATTAAGGCCCAAAGTCAACCTGGAATTGAGACTTTGCTGGACCAGTTTGTTAAAAGTTGGAGATTCAGGATGGGATTTCTTTACTCCATCTTGGAAGCAGCGGGATTCTAGACAGTTGATCTTAAACACTCCTAAGAAGCATAATGGTTTCACTGTATTTTCTGTGTTGTTTTGGGTTGATGTCAATCAAAACTGTGGTCATGACTGTAGCAACCCTCAAACCTTCCCCATTTATATGCTGAATTTAAAATGTGGAGTTACTTTTGTTGGACCATTTAAAGATACTACTAGTGCATAACCAGGTAGCAAAAGTTTTACAGGCAACAAAAAGGTCAAAAGTAACATGACAATAGAAAATAATGTCTCATTCTTGAGCTTCCTGGTCTTGAAATAATCCACAGATTTTAATTACAGTGCTTAAAAGCTCTGCTCATTCGTTCAATGAAATGAGTGCATTGATTTATGACATTTTAAAATCTGAAAAGAAATGGGACAAGACAAAAGCTGACTTTGTTTAATGTTTTATTTACTCATGAGAACCCTAAACTGGTGTCTAGTAATATTTGGTGGTGTAGACAAAATAAGCTGTATGAATAGCAGAAAATACCTTTTTATTGATAGGGATAAAATTTAATGTAGTTGTGCCTGTATTATTGTATTTAATTACTAGTGAATATCTATATAATATTATACAGGTAATTCAGAAGATCCATCTTTTCTCTTTAGCAGTATCCCTCATAATTTATCTGGTGTTTATGGAGTCCTGGTAGAATGATGAGCAAATGGATTTCTTATGTGACATTTTTTTCCTTGTCAGACCATGTTTATATACTTTTGTCCTGTAAAGTCTTTCTTCATTTATCTCTTCATGTTCACATCCTCAAGAAAACTAGGATTTTTGTACATACAGGCACCTCTTTACTGATGAAAGCTGCTCTTACTTGACTTTCCTTGAGACCTATTGTTGGAGACCCATGTGATTTCTCCTTGCAATAACAAACTGTGATCTTGGTGGTGGTAATGCTTAGGGTTTGTGGTGCTTTTTGTTGTTTGTTTTGTTTCGAAGGTAGCAAATTGGATATTTCATTGTAGTGACTTGAAGCTTGGCTGGCCTTTCCTGGCTAGCCCTAGCTGAAGAATTCCAATCTTTATTTCACTCTTGTAATGCACACACTGCCACAGTGGGATTGATGGAGGAGCAAGCACGCAAAGGTCTTAAAAGTGAGAAGCTTTCCTTCTGAGTTAGATTCTGGCATGCTGTCTTAATTTTATACAAGTTTAAACATATGGTAAGGTAAATGTTGGAGTTCTGCTTGTAACATTTTTGTTGCTTTATTTTCCTTGTGTTCTTTTCCTGGTGAAGTAGCTGTAGGCATAATTATGCAAAACTGTAGATGCTAAGAATGACTAAGGATGTAAGTCCTTAGTTTTAAAAGCATTTTGTAAGAATAAAAATGGATGAATGGCTTTGTTTCAGTTAATGCTGGTCATTGATATTGAGCTGCAAGTTATAGTAGGGAACATGGTGATATTAGCATGCTGTAATGAAATCCATTTTTGTGTTCTACTGTTGCTACAATGGTTGTGTGCTAACCCCATGTTACTATTGGAAATGAGTGCAAGTTAAAGTGTATTTCAGTGTAGGTACAGTATTTGCAGTGTATTCTCCTATGGGCTGTGTGATTAATCTTAGCTTTTCTACTTGCAAATATTGCACATGTTCATTCACTTACTATCAGTCCAGAAAAGGAAGGAGATGATAATCACATAGGTAACTTTTGAGTCAGTTGACCAGACTGTATTATTGCTCCCTAGTTGAAGGAATTGTACACCTATTGCACAAATGTTTGTGTTTGCCTACATGGTAAAATATATCAGTGTTACTGTGCCACTGCTTTTAGACTTTTGTCACTATGGTGGCTAAACATGAAATTTGCTGTAAGTAATTTATCTAATATTAGGTTGTTATAAGTCCAATTACTTTGTTCTCAGGTAGGTGTGATGTAAATGGTGTTATGTTGGTATAGTAATGGTAGTAAGTCTTCCCATTTCACAGCTCCTTTGTATGCATGGTTTATCACAGTGCACTGGTGGTCAAGCACTTCATTCATTTCTCTAAAATAGATTCTTTTTCTGGCTTTAGTTGCTTATTTTTGCTTGTTCATAACCTAAGTAATTGTAATATATGTTTTTCTTGAAGCAGTTTTGACAATTAAAAGTCACAGGTAAAGTTGTAGTCTTCAATATTTTTCATATGAAAATACTTTTTAATATAGGAAGGAAAACACAGTTGCTTTTTTCTTCACATTTGTATGTATCTTGCAGGCTGCAGTACTGCCAGGGGTTTTTTTAAATCTCATTATATTTGCTCTTCAGACCCCAACTGTGACAGTGACACAAGTAGCAAAGCATCTCATTTTTCATTTAAACAGAAAAACTGATTCCATTCCCCAGCACTGTTAAAGAAAATTTGAAAATATTGACAGTTTACCTTGAAGTCTGACTGAAGAAAAGAGAGAAGCAAAGACCTGAAATCCAGAAGCCATCTTTTTTTAAATAAGAAGAGAAATGTGAGTTTTATACAGAGTTGTAAGAGGGAAATTAAAAAATGCCACCAAAACTCAGAGTTGCACAGTTCAAGGTTTCACTGAACTCTCTTCATTCTTCCTCTTTCATTGACCTCTGGCTCATAAGTGATTGTAGCTTTGACTTTTAGAAATATTAGATGTTTGGAATGATAGTGCTGTGGTTATCCCCTTAGTCTCTCTTGGGCTTAGCCTATTAACTAGGTAAGCTTCCCTGTAAAGCTCTGTCAACAAACCTTAGTAAAATCACATTTCATACTGGTAAAGAAGTCTCCATATAAGTTTTTTGAGTAAAATAGGTTATATGGGTAAGTATATTTTTGTCACTGCACTAAATCAATTAAAAATTCAATATATATATATCTATATATATATATCTATATATATAAAGACTTTTAAAAGTTTTAAGAAATGTAAAATGTCAGGAAACAGTAGATCAGTCTGGGGATCATGCAGGTTACAGTAATTCTGTGGGATTTTGTTTTTCCTCAAATAAGCTTTCCCTGTTGAGAACCATACCATGTGGGCTGGCTTTCTGCAGACTTTGTTTATTCATGTGCTCAGTGATACTATCCTTTAGCATAGCTTTTGTTATCTTACTGTGGATTGAAGACAGTTGAGGCATGACTGTCAAATCCATAGGTCCTGAGGGTCCCTCTAGATTTTTTTTTATTCCAGTAGGAGCTCCACCAGTCACCTGCAAGTGTTCTGATCCAGCAGCCATTGGTGATGAGAGATTGTGCAGTGTGGCTGTTCTGAAGATGCACATTTGAAGCCCTTTTCGTATGAAGAGTGTTCGGTGACTGCTCAGTACCTCCAGTGTCTGGTTTAATTCTTCCTCTATAATTCCTCAAAATTAATTTTGCTTCTCCAGCCAGTTTGCTGCAAAGAAATGCTGGAAGTGGGGCTCTCTCCAATATCTTTGGTGGTGAAGGCTAACATGAAGAGATTTTCAGAGCTATGACTTTCTCCTCTCTGCATGTCCATTTTATGCCTTTGCCATGAGAAGGTGCACTGTCTCTCTTGCTGGCTTCCTGTTTCCGATGTGTTGTTTAAACCTCTTTATTATCAGTTGGAGTTGGGTGCAAGGCACACTTCTTGTTCTTTTTTTAGTCCTGTATTTCCTGTTTACATTCAATTTACCATGTTCTAGGGGTGTTTCAGTTCTTCCCATGCAGACAAGCTTTCCACTTTTAAAATGCTTTTGTTCTCTGCTCCAAAGGCTGTGTAGGTGTACCAGCTATTACCCAGAGTTCGTTGAGAGCCAGCATCTTTTTTGTCTCTCTCCCTCCCTCCCCATTGTCATCACGGTAGTCATCCAGTGACAATGTAATCACTTTTCCATCTTGAGGGCTGGGGGTGTATGGTGATGTCCTCGCATATCACTGGAGATGTGTAAATTAATATTCCACACTGCTTCTAAACTGCATGTTGTTTTTAAAACACAACCAACCGTATAGGAGCATAACACCATCTTGGAGAATGCCTTTGATTTGTGTGCACAAGCGTTAACTGATTCACGTGCTGGCTTCCTCCCCTCTCCCTCTCCCCCATTAAAACCATTTAAGATATTTCATCTTAATACTTTGAACTGGAGCTACAAATGATGTGGTAGAATGAATAAATACAATATTGTCATGTGCTAGAAATTTTAGAATATGTGTGTCATGCAGTCTGTATATCTTTCTGTGGAAGAGGGTTTTGGCACAATTCTAAGTAGTTTTGGAAACTAAATCTTCACTTGATTCATGTAACACAAGTCTTAAGTTTTAAAAAGCTAGGAATTATAATACTCAGTCTTTAGAGTGCCAATGTGTGTTCCTACTGAAAAAGTCATATTAAAAATTAAGCTTAAGATTTGAAAGATGTTTTTGAACTTGTTCAAATCAGAGTAATTTAATTTTAAGTAATACTCCTGTTGGTCTTATAGCGATCCCATAAATACTGTATCAAATTTGGAATGACATTTAGAAAGTCTTGTATATTTAAATCTATGAACATCTGGTGAGTTCTGGTAGGAATTTGATCTTTTTTCTTTTCTGCTGTCTTCAGTATTTCTCAGAGGTTCTGATCTGCTTTCTGTGATGGCCGGCAATAATGTTTTTGAGGTCCATAGAAGTTGTAGGCTTTATTTGTTCCATGGATTTGCCCTTTTGTTTGATTTCTTTTATGAAATGTGTCCATCATATCTAGCCAGTTAATTTTTCTTCCTCTCCTGCAAAGATTTGCATTTTCTTTTCCTGTTTCACGACTTCTGCCCAATTCTTCTAAAAGCCAAATTCAGCTGAGAAATCCAGCAAGAAACAGACTAATTTAGTTATGGCACATAATGCTTCCTAACTACATTTTACAGAATTATTCACATCTTTATGTGGCAAACAAAAAGGCTTGCCAGCCTTCCTCCCCCACCCCTGCACTATAGCTGTATAAGGCGCCTATTGTCTCCATTCACATTGAGATGTCACAGATGTGTTCACTCTTCTGGGTTCTTTTCTCTCTTGCGGCTCTAATGACCGCTACTCCTTTGATTCCTTTCTCAGGCAAATTGGCACAGGCTATACAAAAAGAAATTTAGGTCAGAAATAATCTTTAAATTATTCTACTTGAGTGAAAGATTGAGCTGACTGTGGATTCGGATGTTCTGGAAATGCATGGCAAGATATGGCAAAATTCGTTTCATCCAACAAATACTATTTTGTCATCCCTGAGATCTTTGACTTAAGAGTATCACCAAAGGTGTGTGCAATTTTTGAGAAAAATGTGTGTAATTGAAAGAGAAAACTATATTTAAGCTTTTTTCCCCCTAGAGATGATAAGCAGCTGTGTTCACCTGTACTGTTAAAACAACTACGAGTATTAGGAATGACTGATACAAATAAATATTTTGATGTATTTTCATTTCAAAATAAATACAAATATTTTTGTTTTATTTTGAGATTAGCTACTTCACTGCTGAGTTCCCTGTCAGGACAGTGTATTTAAGGTTTAGCGCTACAGATGGGTGTAGCATTCCTGGAAATACCTGGAATCCCACATGCGGATCCTGTTGGCTTCAGACACTAAGGTGTCAAGGAGGCTATTTGTGTTTGTTCATGGACCGCATTAGGCAGGTGGTTGAGTTGAGCAGCCAGTAGCAGTCATCTTCTATTCATTAAAAATGATTTTTCTGTAAGCAGACACATTCCTTTTCACATGCCCCTAAGACATGCTATTTGTGTGGAGGAAAATCAAGTGCTTGCAGAAACAGGAAACTATTTTGTGCTTTGCATTACATTTCTGAACTGTCTTGTTACCAACATCCTTTTATGGTTGGCTGCTTTATTTTCCAGTTAAAACTAGCATTGTGTTTAAAGTGTACTAGCAGATCACACTTTTCATCGCTTCTGTAGGCTGAGTTTTGCCTGTTGTCTAATCTTTTTGACTTCAAATCACCCAAAAGGTAAAACCCCACAGATACAGCATCATTTCTAGTTGTTTTACAGGATGCTGTGATTCAACATGTTAACAAAGTTACTGAAGCTGCTTCTCGTTACTGTTTGTGGTTGGTTTGTAGCAACAGAGTACTATTCCCTCAAATATTTGTGCCCTTGAAAGTGGTGTGTATTTCAGCTGGTTGTAAATTTATGACAGCAGGCTACAATTTATGACATGTTTTTTAAAGAGGGTAATCAATGCTTCTGTCCAGTGCTAGAGGCTTGCTGTTGTGGGATAGTGTGCTTTGTAGAACTGCCTTTGAGTATTTAGGAAGGACAGAAATCAGTGTGAGCATGTTTTGGGTGGCTTGTGTCCCAGTTCATCTGCTGGGGACCCTGAGCACCATTGGCAAGGCTTAGTTCTCTCTGTTTATAACACACCTACTAATACCGGAAGTTATCTTTGAAGTGCCATAAGGACTGGAAACAAATATTTCATTAATCATTATGTGTTGTTTTCTTGGTATTTGTGCTGTGGAAGTCTTGAGAGATTGGAATTTTCCAAGGTTAATATCAGAAACTAATTTGTTGATTGTGTGACAAATTGTGTTCTTATAAATGCAGAACAAAAAGGTTATTGTCTAGACACTAAACATGAAAGATTCTTGGAACTGCAGCACTGGATTGTATCCTTTGCAGACCTAATTTTGTGTCATTCATAAAAGTGAAAGGTTTGGGTTTTAGTAGTCTGAATCAAAAAGGCTCTTTCTGTTGATGGCCAGAACGTTCCAGTACATTCTGAAGTTAATCTGATGTATTCAGTGTTCAGATGTTTTCACTTCAGAGGTCTTTATGGCAAGAACCATCAGTTTGGCTGAAAATTATCTTTTTGTAGCATCCACCCAACAAAAGGTTAGCTTTGTTAGGTTTTTGCCAAATGCAAAAACAATTACATTTTACTATTCCTCAGTCCTTCCACAAAGGCAAAGTATGACAGAGCTGTATAGAAATACTCAGAAGCATCATGACTCTTCTTTTTGAGGATTTGTGGTTTCCAGCTGTTGATAAAATTTGGTGCTTCTTAATAATTATTCCAGTGCTGGGGAACAGCAGAGGAAGTGAACAGGCTGATAGGCTAAATGTATTGTCATGATTAATAACAGGGCTGTTAAAGGCACATGAGTATCAACTTGATCACATCACCCAAGATGTACAGTTACCCAAAGTAGAATGAGGGAAACAGAACAATTGCAAAAATTCCAAGTTACTTACAGCTTTGGATTGAGAGGTTTGATTTTTTTTTTAAATATGCAAATACAAAAAGAGTGGTTAAAGTGCTTTTTCAGCTGTGTAATTCTAATTAAAAATATTTTTGCTCTGCGCCTTGACACTTGAAATTTACTCCTTCAGATAAGCAGTTTTCTTAATAGCCAGTCTCTAGACCCACTGAATTGGTGAATACTTCCAATTCACATACACAATTCGAAGACTGGAAATACTGGGGGTGAGTATCCATTACTAGTAATGCTGTAAAGTGCAAAAAAAAAAATAATCCGTTTTGAATGCTTTTCTGAGTATTACTTTCAGACGTTCAAAAGCTGGTATTAAGCTTGGCATCTACTTGATGGAGATCAGGTGTCAGAAACTGATAGTGTCTACAGTAAATGTTTCATTCTGTCAAAACCAGTCAGTTTTTCCTGTTGTCTGAAGGCACCTTGGGTATTGTTAGAGGTTTTGAACCAAATGTGAAATGACTTCTGTCTCTAAATTTAAGCTTTCAATGGACAGGCTTTTGCAAGGAAATTACTGATACTTTGCCTGATTTTTAACTGCTGCTTTGGAAAACTGTTCACATTATAAACATGGTTTATATGAAACAGTCATCTCTGTAAAATGAGTAAGATTTTGGTATGATAGGCTCTGATTCTAACAATGCCACAGCACTAAATGAGTTAATGCTAATTGTAATGTTATAGTTGTGTTTAAGTTCTCTCGCTCTCTAAATCAAACAAGCAGTCTTTGCTGCCCTGAGACCTTGGTAGAGTAGAATGTCAGAACAAAATATTGCATGCATGTAATACACGAAAATGTACATGAACCCATTCAGAGTCACAGGAAGAAGAATAGAGTTGCTAATGGCACATTTAGAGCTTCAGGAAAAGGAATGGACTTGTTGATGACTTGGAGAAGGATCTATGTGTATTTAGTGAAAGGATCTCAGTTTAGTTGATTACCTTTCCTGTTTTCACCAAGAACTTTGTGAGTACTCCCTGCTTTTGAAGTACCAGTGTACAGCTACCTCAAGGAAAATAGTAGTTGTTGCTACTGAAACTTGCCAGTTGAATTCTTACTGTATTGAAGCTGTATTTGGGAAATTGCTTCCTCCGTTGTAAAAGAAAACTAGTTTCTTAGTCGTTGTTAAATTAAGGTAAGAGCTCTTCTGTCTTTATCACATCACGTTGGACAATGTCTCTGTCACCCTGTTACCTTCCAGGAGCTGCTCTGTTCTACAAGAAAAAAACACCCCCATAATGTTGGGTGATTTTTATTATTTTTTTTTCCTCCATAAAACAGTTGTCCCAATTTTATAAAGTTGTGCTGTGAATCCCATCTAGTATCTACTAATAGTTATTGCTTTGCATTTGCATTTGATGTGATTGTTACTTAGTTTTTGCCAATCATCCGTTTGCATTGGGCTTTATAGTGACAATGATTAAAGTTTGTACTGGAAAGGTAGTTACGTTATTGTAGTGTCTCAAAATTGTGTAAGAATTGAATTCATATATTAAGGCATGAAACAACCTTTCCTCAGGTAAGTTGAAGTTAGAGGTTATTAAAAAGGCATAAATAATATTTTCTGATGTTTATGGTCAAACTGATAGTTCCATGTTCTAAGGCTCTTGGTTTATATCCTTTTCTAATTTAGAGAGATTTTGTACTTTGGACTGATCTTTAAATAATTTAGGACTACATAATTCCATTTTAGCAAATTATGTGAATAAATTCAGGCATACTTCCTAATGAAGCTGACATGGTAATATGTAGAGACACATTCTACAGCTCTACGTTCTTCTTACTAACTTGTGAATTATGTCATGGGTTAATTGGCATGGAATCACTTACGAATTAGTTGTGTATAGAGCTGGAAAGTGATTCTTCAACGATGTTGATATTCTCTTGTGAGCTCTTGCAGGGGTATTTTGTCTTGCAAATGGAACGCTTATATAAATACCATTTTTATTTTAATTTTTTTCTTTAGAATTTAATTGCTGTTAGTAATAGTAGAGAGCTTTGTGCACTGATCACAGTACAGTCTCTTTCCATAGTACCTACTGTTTAT
>JBCJKH010059371.1:36670-47007 GCA_039877255.1 Loriculus beryllinus | reverse complement strand
TGCGGGGAGGGGAAAGGATTTCCGTGGGGAAACGGGAAGGGGGGGGGAAGCCCTTGTGCCCCCCCCCCCCCCCCCCCCAAAATAGAAAATAACCCAATAATGATACCAAAAAAAGAACAACCCGGCAGGTTTTCAGCACAATCACATTTCATCCCCATGGGAAACAGAAAATCTGTGGAAGTGGCAAGTTTCCTTGGAACAACCTTTCTTATCAACACTTCACTACGCACAACCTCTGAAAAGCCCATTGCTCTGAGCTGGGAATTAGGGAATGATGGTTTAGGTGCCTCTTCCATCTGTCCCTAACTCAAACTTCCTGCTCAGAGGATACTGCCTGAGATGCACTGCAGACAACAATATGATGTCCATCTACAGACATCATGAACCTGAGACCATGCCATACCTAAAATAGGATTCCACTAAACACTGACCCCCATCCCATCTCTCGTATTTGTATTTCTGTACATGTATGCATACAAGTGTGTATGTGAGCGTGTAGAATCATTTTGGGGAGTGCTGCTGCCTAGCAGGTGAAGCAGAACTCTCACACAGCATCAAGGCATTTCCTCTGCTACATGGGTCCATATCTGAGTGCTGAAAAGCAGCCACCTGCACTGAGCTGGGTATGACAGCAACACATGAGGGTCCTGCAAAAGAGGAGTTTTCTTCTTTCCTGGCTGCACAGATCTGCTTTCAGCACCACATTAATATCTTTCCCATACCTGCTCATAGTTATTATCTCCATGTTTTCTGCAGCAAGCTGAAACACTGAGGAATGATGACTTAGATTTTCAGAGGATTTTTGCAATGTGAATTGCTAAATGCTTTCCCCAACAGCGCCAAAGGATGCTCTAGGGAAACACCACAGTGAGAGAGGGCATCCATCAGCACTCAGCCACCAAAGCACCCTTGCTCCTCCAAAAACATGGCTTTCAGCAAGCTGTTTGCAAGGACTTCCCATGTTATACCAGCTAGCCGAGGAGTTGTGCAATTAGATGTCAAACACATTTGGAGAGCGAAGTGTGTAAACGGGATGTCATGCAATACTATGTGTTTATTTCTGAACCTGAATCCAAGCAAATCCAGCTATGGCCCCTTTGCAAGATGTATAAACCCTACCAGCTTAAGACGTCTTGCCGTATTTCTTTTCTCTCCTCCTTCACTTAAAGAACTGGGATGCAATGTTTTTAATAAAACGCTCTTTTTTACATACATATATATATCAAAGTGCAAATAAATCTTTACTATAATCAGAAGAATGCAGAGAATTGTAAAAGTTTAGACGGGGTCACTTCTGACTGGCCCCTACTCCATAAAGTACAGTTTGATGTCCTGTAGTTTATAGCTGTACAAAGCCCAGGTCTTCTGCATTCAGATTGGCTGTTAATGTTGTAATGATGTTTAACTGCTGACAAATGAATTACAGGTGGGGAGCTCATTGCCCCTTTAAGACAAGGACTGTTTAAGTAAAAAAACCTGTCAGTTTTATTTGGTTGCTTTTTTGCCCTGTTTCTTTCTAATTCCCCCAAGCAAACAGATTAAGGAACATCATAGCCTGTCAAGTAATATATGTTTGTAAAAACACCACATCTCTTTGATGCGTCTGTCATGCGCTGGAGAGGAGAGAGAGGGGTTTTCTTTCACTTGCAGAGTAGCTTCTTTTTATTTTTTGCCACTAATTATGGAATTTCTCATTAAAATAACAAGAAGCACGTCTGGCTGGGATTCCAGCACATGGTTTCACTTTTGGAAACCAATGGGAACCGTATGTTTGCTTCCCTCTTCCCTGTCCCATGCAGCAACAGCAGTGCAAAGGTAGGCAGAAGCATCCATGCCCTGCTCCACCAGCCAGGACAGGGAGAAGCCACTCTCCCAAAGGCAGACTCAGTTCACACTGGGTGATGCCAGTTCACCAATCGTGTTTTAGCTTTTACAATTCATGCCATTCCCCAGGGTTTGGACCCGATTTTCGCTCATTTCCCCTCTTAGGCTTTTCTCCTCTGTTCTTTCTCTCCCTCCTTGCTCCATTGCATTTTTTCTCATGGCAAAACTAACTCCTGCAGACCTGCGGTGGTTATTTATAAACCCTCCTGAATGCCAAAGCGCCACGAACAATCATTTCCCTCCAGTTTACAGGAACATTCAAAGTGCTCTGAAACATATTTTCGACATAACTCATCACTTTGAAGATGCTTCCAAGCTTTTGTTCTTGTTTATTGACAGGAAGTTGTTTTTCATGGCTCAAATCAAGAGGGGGATGGCGGAGGAGGGTTGTTGCCAGGCACTTGAAGCTGTACCCTGCAAAACCCAACCTTGCATTCCTGGTGTGTGTGTCTGCTTCTCTCCAGCCACTCATCACCCAACTCCACTCTTCAAGGGGGAAAAAAACATTATCAGATCTTAAAAAGGGGTGAATTAGAGCAAGGATGCATGTGGGCAGGTGAGATGGGAGCAGAAACCTCTGTTATCCATCATGGCTATGGAAGAAGAGGATGGTTTTGGGGTATCTGGCTCTGGAGATCAAGGCTGAGGCACAAGTCCCACATTTCATCTCCTGGGGGGAGACTGTATTGGGGAATGGGACAGCACAGTGAGAGCATCCCCTTTCACAACTCGGAGGCAATGGGGAAATCATGAATCATGGAAAGGGGGGAGTGGGAAAGGAGGGAGCTGGCTGAATGTGGTGGGGCAGGGAGCTCTATCCCTATGGGCTCAGAGAGGAGCTTGTTAACTATTCCTCATGGAGATGGGCAAGAAGTCTGCAGGGCAGCCGGTTAAGGATGGGGCTTCCTGGTGGGGCTGAAGGTGGGGAAGGAATTGGGCAGATGGTGATGGGAGAGGGGCAACACAGATGCCTACCTGCTCACTGCTGCGTGCCACAAGAGGAGGTCAAGCATTCCTGGTTCTCACCTCAAGTCCCAAGAGATGTCTTCAGGGCATATCCGCTCTGCTGGCTTCAACCATCCTGAGCTTCAGTGCAGAGCAGCACTCTTTCTTGAAGGGCATAGCAAGACTCATCTCCTGCTCCATGGGCTGGTCCTGATGAAGGGGGCCAGCAGAGGAGCAGGACAAGTGCACAGGGAAGATGCAACAGAGCTCAAAATGGGGATCACAGCCAGGCAAAAATGGCTGGCATCACACGAAACCACCATACAAACTGCAACAGAACCATTGGTGTTGACCTCACGGACCCATTCTGGACCGCTCAGCAGCCCTGGCACAAATCACTGCAGCTCTGTTTAACAGGGAAAAAGAGAGATTTTAAATAAAGTTCTATCAACCTTTTTATATTGACAATGGGACTAGTTATTATATACTGTGTGCCTGAGGTTCTTCCATTGAAAGGAGCATAATGCAACACTGGGGGCAATTCTTGATTCCACTTACTCCCAATAATTATTACTTCTTGGCTTGTTGCTACACTATACAGTGTAATGTTATTGCTTGGAATGGTATGTTAACTTCGCTTTTACTGATACCATGTGTTCCCCTTCTTCTAGCCCAGTCAAGAACTGTTTTTCTAAGGATGGTCAAGGGAATATGATTCTAATATAACTGGAGATGATATAAAAAGTTTTATAGACAGTAATCCACATTTGAACTGGGAGCCCAGAATCCAGTCACAACGGCCTTAATCAGACATTTGAATTACACGTTTTGAAGGCTCAGATTGGCCAGAGAAGTAGAAAAGGCACTCACTTGCTTATGGGCAATAGCCAGTTCGAAAGTCAAGATACTAGACCTGCACTTATAGAGAAAGAGAACAAAAACCTCTGAAAGCTGGGCTTACAGTATGCAATTTCAGGCATCATTTGGCTCCAGAAGCATGATTTAAAGCAGCCTGAAAAACTCACAGTGGCACATTGCTTACTGTGTTTTTCCCCTTGAGTGGACCCATAAAACTGTGCCTGTTAATGTGACAGTGACTGTCATTGCTGGCAGAACCGAGGTCCTCCAAGACTCAGAACAGGAGCTGCAAAAGGACCTACAGACCAAGGTGTGCTGGCATTTACAAAGGAGCAGTCTGGTCTCTGCTTGCAGAAGTAGGCTTTTCTTTGATGGTATGCGGAGATGTGCAAGGTAAGAAGTGGGCCATGATCCCTTGCTTGCTCAGTCAGACAAGAGAGCTCAAACTAGCTCTGTATAGCCCTGTGGTGCTCCCAGACAACTGCATGGTGCAAGCATAGCCCCATGAACACTCTGGAGGAGGAGATGCAGGGACAGCACTCTGAGTGATGCTTGAGGTGGGAAAGCAGAGTGGAGCTGAGCTGCTGAAGCTTTCCCCAGGACCAGAGCACAAGGATTTGCTCCACTGCTTTCTCTGCTTCCCATTTGCAGTGCCATTTCTCTCTCAGCTCTGCATCTGGAGTCTACAGTTAATCCACCTTCAGAAGCTGCTGGGTCAGCGACTGTAGCAGGCAGGGACTCTGCACATCTATCTATTTGCTGTATTCCAGATCCCTGTGTTTGCTAGCAGCATGCTTTCCTATTCAGTCATCAAGGTGTTTCTTGCTGTATTTTATAGCAGAACAAGTCCAGTGTGCAAAAGGAGGGGGCTTTGAAGGCAGATAGCAACAGCAGGCAGCGTTTTCCAACCTCACCAAACTTTTATGAGCACTTCCATAATGGCATTTCCAACACTTGGGCCACGACTGCAGTGACAGTTAACGCCTCATACATCATAATCTGCTTTCTATTTCAAAACCAATGATGCTGGTTTATTTATTGCAGGCAATTACCTTCACACAGGACAAACGTGCCTGGAAATTCCAACACTTTGGTCTTGGCAGCGGGCGGGCTTGCATTGTCTGACACCATGTTCATCATTGCACTCATCACCAGGGCTGCGCTCCCTCATTGTGCCAGTCACTGCATTGCCCTGCAATGCTACCTGTCTACAGCTGGCATGATTGCAGGAGCTTCAGGGCTTGCCTTAGGGCTTATGGTGTGTCTTTTGAGGGATTTAAAAAGCAAAGCTTTGTTCCTAACCAAAGAGACCTGTGATTGTACTGCAAGCTGGTGGCATGCTCCCCCGTGTCTGCTTATGCAGATGGATATCTGTTTTTCTTTCTCTGGACATTCCCTTTATTTCACTTTGAAAAATCTCATCAGAGCTGATTTCTGGGGCATCCTGTGCTTGTCTGTGATTTTTCATCTTTTGCTTGTGCACTGAGCACAAAGGAACTAGAGCAGTCACATAGCTTGTGCTTAACGGGGGGTGAGGAGACAGCATGGAGTGGGGCTGGGGTGCCAGCTGGGGTAAGCCAAGGTGACGGCTGGAAGGAAAAGATCTTTTTAGCAAGGTGCTCACGCACGGTGGCTCATGAGGTGGGAGGTGAGGCAGATGGGTCTATGGTCAGCTCCTTGCTCAAGCACCCTTGGAACAAAGAGAAGTGGGTGATATCAAACCTACTGGCAATGAAAATACCTCTACCCACTGACTTACCTGGTGCTCCTCACTTTAAAAAGGGAAGGCAAAGCTTTCTAGCTGAGAGGCTATGGAGCAAGCAAGCTGTGGTGAGCAGACCTTGGGTGGAACATTAACTTAGGTGAAGTCATTTGTTCGTGAGCTTCAGCCAAGCCACCAACTTTGCAGAGCACATCTGGGCTCAAAGCAGGACAAGCACCTGCTCTGAAGGTCTTCCAAAGCCAGAACTGTTCAATACCGAGTGCAACTGTCCAAATTCAACCTAAGCATCCTCCTCTTCCTACTCTTACTTGAATAATGGTCTCTCTGTTAAAAAACACATCTGGACTCGAATCCAAATGAGGAAAGTTGCTTTTATGCAACCTTGTCTGGCCTTTTGAATGTGCCCCTTCCCTCATCTCCTCTGAAGCTTTATCTGCCAAGCTGAGTAGACCCACACCTTTGAAAGTCTGACAAAACCCCATGTCTTGCAGTCTGGCCAGATCAACTCATTTCTGCACTGTGTAGCCTTAAAAAGAAATCATCACTGAAAAATGTTTCCCTTTACCTTTTGCAGAAGCAAATCTCCTTGCTTCACCACAGGTCCATCACATCACACCGCTGGAAATGAAATCCATCAGCATCTGGAGATGGCCTATCCTGGTTTAGGATCCCTTACCAGCATGAGCTAAAAATGAACCACTTGGACCACAGACACGGGCAAGCTCTGCTGCATCCCTGCTCAGCTCCCTTTCACTTGACATCTTGTGATGGAGGAAGAGCACTGCTGCTACCTATACAATCCCTGCTGAGATTTAATGTCAAAGGATCTCATCTTGGGCCATTGGGAGCCTCATTTAACTCCTTTGAGATGCGATTTGCTTCACAATGCTTCCCAGTATCAGTGCTTGGTTCGGGTTTCAGACTTGTTCTTTGCACTGTCTGCTCCTCATCTCTGTAACTCTGTTTTTCCCACCTGCAAAAGAGAGGTAATGCTTCAAAAGCCCTTTGCAATTGACAGAGCTTTCTGAAAGAAAAGCATTAATATTCTATAGGAATGGCTCAAAAGCTGTTGGTCCATAACTTTATAAGCATCACAAGAGATTTCAGCTAGCAAAGTGTGAAGAATAGTCTATCTGCAAGGTTAACAACTCCTGGTTTCCCTCTCGCTTGTGGTACGCAACATAAAAAGCTCAATTTCAATGGGATCAGTTTGCAAATGAATCACTGTTTCTTAATGAGGAGAAAGGAGAATTAATCTGTAAGCACGTCCACCGCCAGTCCCTGCAGGGAGAGCTTAACAGTGACTGCTGAGAGCCAGGATGCCTGCTGCACACACCGGCCACAGGAATCAGTATGAGGACAAAATGACACCGTGCTGCAGAGCTGTGTGTTTAAAGCACAAACCGAACCTTCCTGTTATGGTTGCTGTTAGGTACAGTTACAGGGTAGGGGATCTGAAGGGGGGGAGCATCCTCCTGTTGATCTGGTAAATACATCATCTAAATACAATCTGCTCCAGCAAACAGGCGACCCCAGGGAAATGAAGGAAACCACATTAAAAACATGATGAAAGTTGCCTCAAGGCTCCTTATGTCACACTTGGGCTTTAGGCAGTTGGGGGTTTTTAATTCTTTGCCTTTTTCTTCCTTTAACAAGCCAAACCCACAAGCTTTGGTGTTAAAGGCTGAGAAGACCTCTCAGCTTCTTCCCCCGAAGACATACACATTGCTCATGTACACATAGGCTTGTGTGAAATGGATGTCCACTGCCTCCTGCCCAAGCTGTAAGCCAAGGGTATGTTAAAAGCTCATAGGGGAGAAGGCTTTGAGCTCCTGGCTTCCATTTTCATGGTCAGCTGAACACAATTCCTGTTGACACCAGAATCCCTTGACATCCCCCAGGACTCCTCCGAGGGGTTCAAGCAACACAGAGAAGGAAGAGACAACACCAGGCGAGTACCCTGTGCACCATATGGGTATGACCCACAGCTCATGCTGCTGGAGAGGGCAAAGAAAGAGACAACCCCTCCCCAGACTGTGTTATTTCTGCCCTGTTGTTAACTCCCTTCAGCAATAACAGAACTAAATAAAACTCACACATGGTTTATTTTTGGATTAACCCTCCCCCCCCCCAAGCTCTGTTCCCCTTCCAAATTGATTTATGGTGCTATTGTTCTGTACTCTGACCTAACACACCAAATGCTTTAAGCTTTGCTTCCTCCCTGCTCCTTCCATCGTGCAGGTGTAACTGCTGTAAAAGTGAGGGAGAGGAGGGAGAGGGAGGAAGGAAACAGAGGAGAAAACAAGGGGAAGAAGTGGAGACTGCAGATGCACACATCTGCTTTCTGACTAATCCTATGGCACACCCGTATGGGTGCCTTTTTATTGCGAACATTCCTTATGAGTTAGAAACATTTCTTTACCAGCCCCCTCTTCCCCTTTCCTCCAAACTTCAGATGTCCCTGAGGAATGCTTAAACTGTTATGCAATCCCAGAGGAGTTTGCTGCTTCCCTTTTTAATTCGTTCCATACTGGTTGCTGCTTTTTAAAGCAGTGCCCAGTTTACTCTTTCCTAAAGGCAACCCAGGGCTCCTTGTTCTGGCTCTGGCACTGAATTCGCTATAACTTTGTTCCCAAATCCCTATGGGTTTATAGAGTGGTTGTAATCATTTACTTCATGCTGAAATTTGCAATTACCTGCTCTGATTTTGTTTTTTTTTTGAGCTTTTATTTAAATAAATTTTAATAAAATATTAAATATTTAATTTAAATTTAAATGATGATTTCAGCCACTCCAAAAAGATATTCTTGGCTATTGTCACTTGGCCAGCATTCACAGGTGAGCTGTGGTCCTGTAAAGCCGACAAAATGCCTGGTATTATCTAGCCCTAAGCACAGACCGATGTCTTTGCAGACAGAAATCAATGTGTAGTAAAAAGGACAATGCTGGAATCAGGTTTTGATGTTCATGTTCCAGTGAGAGTGGGCTATCAGGGTTGCAAAAGCACTATATGGGACTTCTCTTTTCAGCCTTCTTTGCCCTCCAAGCACTACTCCAAGGTGGGGAAGCAATGGCAGACGGCAAGAAATTGGCCCAAGGTTGTCTAGAAAGTGCATGGCAGGGAAAAGGACTTAAATTTCCCACATCAGGGCTGCAGCTGCTGCCTTCGTGATACGTTTTTTTTCCACCATCATAAGCATGGCACAGAGTGACTCTGCCTGGCTCTGGTCCCCCTGTAACACGTTTGTCTGAAGGGAAACCATCTCATCTGCCTTATAAGCATCCCTTAGAAATAGCTGACTCCAAACTAAGGGCAGAAAAGCCTCAGACCCAGAGCAGCCACAAGATGACTGCCCCAGGAAATGAAATGTATAGAACACAAAAGCGTTTAGGAAGTCTTTTAATATGGCACAAAGGAAGAAGAAAGACATCCAAAGAGTTAGGAAAGACAACAACAAAGACAACAACATTCCTTGTTAATGAAGAGAGAAGGTGAGCAAATACTGCCCACACATAGCATTAATAGCACCAGTTAACACTCTTAAACCCAGTGATGCTTCTTGGTGCAGGAGATTTGTTGTTCATTGAGAAATTAATTAAATTACCTTTAATTCATGAGCTCCAGAAAGAGTTGAAAAGGGAGGGAGCTGAGTCCTGGAACCTGATGATTCCCTCTGTGGTGAGGAGCAGTTACTGCTTCTCCATTGCCCAAAGTGTAGCCAAGGGGCCATTAACTTCTGTTTCTGCATGAAGGCTCAGGGAGGAAGAGCCCAATGGTACACTGAGCTAGCAGAAGTATTCCGCTTGCCACTCAAGGGCAAGTGGCACTGGATGTGCTTTCACATCTCATTGCTCATCTTGATCCCAAAGGCTTTGATTTAAACACACTTCAATCAAATCAGCTCCATTAGTTTAGCTTGGTGGGGGGAGGGGGGTGTTGTGTTTTGGTTTTGGGTTCTTTTCCCTTTTTTCCCCTAAATTCATTGGAATCACGTGGCTTCTCCCGTGTGCTGCTTTGACAGATGCTGCTCACCGGTACTCTAAATCAAAGGTAAATCTTAGAGGTGGGCAATCCCTGGGAAATGAACGTGTGCTGACTCTGCAGTGAACTGAGAGTGCTTAAACTGCATGCCTTTATGGGGAAAATTAATTGTATGGATAATTCCCCCTTCCATTTCTATGTGTGGTATCCATGCTGTTCCAATTTCTGCGTGACAAAATGTATTATTGATAGGAACCAGACCTGTGGCTGCTTAAGTACTTAGATATCTAAATACTTGCCTGCAAGTACCATCTATCACTAAAGCGAAAAACCATGTCACTCGCAATGTCCTTTGGGAAGGAGAAAACCACAATTCTTTCAAGGTTTGCCAGTTACTTTACAAGTTAAGCCTGTCAGTTTAGCACTAAATCTTAGACTTAAAATGGTAAAATGAGGAACAAAAAAAAAAAGAGAAGTAAAATAAAGGTCTTTGCTTCGAAATTGGAAAACTGAGTTTGTCTGAGATATTTGATGCTTGTGTTGGGGACTGGTGATGATTGATTCATGGGTTTGGGAACTGTGTGTGCTGACAGACTTGAGTGTCCTGCCTTCATTTTAGGAGTGTAGAGTAGCTCTACCCTAAACAGGCTGAAAGGAAGAGATAGGTGAACAAACAATGGCACTCTCCAGCTTGCCATCACCTCCCAACTGTGAGTAATGGGCTTTGCAAGCAGCCAGCCTTCATCTCCACCAGGAAGGTGCAGGTTTCCCTACCCTCTCTGCAGCCACATGCAGAGAAGCAGACATCACTGTCTCAACCAGGTTGGAAAAGCCCTTTAAGCCCATCCAGTCCAACCGTTCCCAGCCTTGCCAAGGCCACCCCTGCCCCATGGCACTGAGGCCTCGTCTCCACGCTGTGTGAACCCTTGCAGGGCCGGTGCCTGC
>JBCJKH010059371.1:12334-33349 GCA_039877255.1 Loriculus beryllinus | reverse complement strand
CTGGGCACCCTGTGCCAGCGCCTCAGCACCCTCACAGGGAAGAGCTTCTGCCTTATCTCCAATCTGAGCTTCCCCTGCTTGGGTTTAACCCATCACCCCTTTTACTTACTTACCTTCAAGCTCTCCATGGGACTGATTCACTTTCTGAGTTTCCATGCTGCAGAGGTTCAGCAGTGCCTTGGCTGCTCCTTCATGCACCTCCTTATACAGTAGCTTTGCATCAGTACATCCCCTTCCCTATGCTGCGAGCACAAGTTCAGTCTGAAGGGGTTGATTTCTGGGGCTGTGGGTTAGCTGTCTATTGCTGCATGAATGCTGGGGACAGTTTGTATTTGTATAAATAGATGTTCTGTCTCCGTGGGTTGCTGGGGATGTGAGGTTTAGCACATTCATAACTCACAGCGTTCTAGGTCTGAAAAGAAACAGAGAAATAATAATCAGACAGTTCTTAATAGCATCCAGGGGATGGAAAGTAACTCTTTCTCCCCCCCAAAGCAACAGTGATTCAAAACATGAAGGCTGAGTGAGGAAAGTCATAGCATTTCAACAGCAATACCAGTAGCAACGTCTACAGCCCTGTGGCTAAAGCAGTAGTGAAAAAAGGCCTGGGACCAGCTGTACTGTTGAAAATACAGATGCATTCAGGAAGACCATTAACACAACATCACCATCAGCTTCACTCTGAGATGGAATCTGTTCAGCACACCAATTATCCTGGCCCTCACCTAACCCTGATGAATGAAATACATTTCACATTGCCTTGGATGCATCTGTGAAAAGGGTTCACTTCACACTTTTAAACGTGGGTTTCAGTCTTCCCTGAAGAGGAGACACATAGAAACATCATGCAGAATCATCAGGGATGAAAATGCAGATAAAAGCAAAGCTGATCTCTTATTGATACAATATAGATCAGTATAGACAAGATATACAACATAGATCTTGGAGTAAGTCCTAGTGCTGTGTGGGCACAGAGGGATTCCCAGAGATGCCAGAACACCAACAAGGTCCCTTCTTGGTACCTAGGAAAGGATAATCCCACTAGAAAGAGGATGGGGGTGCAAAGAATGCAGGGTCTTTGCATTACAAGCTCAGAGCTGCAGCATTATAATCTCAATTAGCCATGGTGAGTGCTGTGACAAGAATCAATGCAGAAACCCTCAATTGCTCTTCTATTTCTCAGGAACACTGTCAGGATAGCCTGGCTTTGCGTTCCCTCTCCTGCCTCAAGTCTAGTCTTATCCCCAGCCCCACATTCCAAAATGAGGAGGCTGAGGGACTCAGGCTGGGAGAATCTGCTGGTTGCAGGATTTCACTTTGCCTGTTGCAGTGGCAGAGGGCAAGCAAGCTACGTGTGGGCTGCACGTTGGGCTGTGTCATTCCTCAAGGCACCGCAATCTTCCCTATTGCATGACTTCATCTCAGCGCTGAAATCTGCTCAATTTATGGGGATTTTCATGCAGCTGGCTCTCATACAGGGTTTCTTTTGTATTTATTTCACATTTTTACATGACTTTTTGCATGGTTTTCCTAAATGAGTGACTCTCATAATGCAATGTTTTCTATTTTTGCGATGTGTCCAAGTAATCGTGGGAGAAACGCTCCTCTCTGGAACAAAGGGAACTAAATGCTGCCCACATCACGCAATGGGCAAGGTCTCTGCAGCACGTCTGGGAACATTTCTTAGTCAGGGACCAAGCAGGCTTTTCAGATAGACTCAGTGGGCCAGCCACTGTAATGGCAATACACAGGCTCAACAGTAATGTGATGGGGAGCTTGTGGTAAGAGTTGGGCTGCTTTCCTGCTGCATTTTCTTTCTCCCAACCTGCTAGCATTTTGGCATCTCACACACTAGCATTGAATGGGGATTCTTGTACCTGCCTATGCTTTGGGTATGGCTGCTGAGTGCGCTGGGCATGGCTGGAGAACGTGGCCTGGCTAAGTCCAACTGCATGCCCAGATGGAGAGGCATCTATCCACAAGCTGGGGGAAGAAGTGGGTCTTTACACTGTGATTTGGCTGCACAGGGTGTTGGGCATCTACTCTAGGTCATACCTTGCCATGAATGATTGGATGAGATGATCCATGAGGTCCCTTCCAACTGGGGTTCTTTGATCCCTAAGGACAATGTCTGATCTTTATGTCACAACATGCAGCAGAAGATGCGACAAGCCCTGCAAACATGCCCATAAAGGGAGATAATGTGCCATATACAGATACTTGGGCCTTCTCTACTCCTAAAAAAGGCAGGAATAATGCTGTGCATTTCTCAATGCCATCTTTAGGATCTTCCTCCCTTAACTACTCTACCTGTCTCTACTGACAGGCTGTCAATCACTGTACAGTGGTTAGCATTTGCAAGTGTCCACAAATAAGGTTTTTAACTTCTTTTTTGTAAGTTTTAATTTTAATGAGCTATAAAGCCATCTAATTGCAAAGCTCTCCACATGGATAAAATTAGCTTGTCAACCAGGAACCATCACTGTTAGCTGAGTGGGAGATTTGCATGGGTAGCTCTCATTAGAGCTAATGCAAGTCATACGTGACAAGAGAGTAGACTTCAGAAGAGCTGGGTTCAAGAGCATGTGCAGTGAAAAAGAAGTGGGAAACTTGGGTGAAGACTGGGACTGGGTGATCTATAGATTAAACAAAGCTTCTCTGATAGATGCCCCACAGCTTCTAGGATATGGAAGAGGAACTCAACACAACAGTAAACTTTCAATGTGCCCCTTGCACCTCCCTTCTGGTCAACAAATAGCCATCATCTGCCACCTGTAGTTGGTGAATATACCTTGAATATACCTTGATCAATACCTTGATACCTTGACTTTAAGTCAAGGTGACAGTAGATGTACAAACACATCAATTGGTCCCAGTCCCAGGGCATTCATAGTCCAAGACATGTGGAAAGATACATGGAGGGGTAAGGGTAGTAATGAGATAGCAATGCCCATCAAAACCAACAGGTAACAAACCCAGTTATTAGCAGCACTTATGTTAATTGCACTTAGACAATACCATGCCAAGGACCTATTTTCCAAGGAGAATCTGGAGAAGTCCAGCAAGCTGAATCACTGCACGGCTGCCCACTGCTGCAAGAAGATTCTGAGATGTCCTCATTGCCCTCTGCAAAGTTTAGACTGGGTAGAATTAGTGACTTTCAGCCTTTCATTCCAGATTTCCAAGCCTTCACTCTTGCCATCATAGGGGTAGCTGATACCAGGTATCTGTCAGGCTCACCAACATAGCCAAACTTGCAGGTAACATCTGTACACATAGAGCACTCTAGCATAGTGGTCTAATACAGGTAGTATCTCCAGAGACCCACTTATCCACAGTATCAGATCCAAATACAAGCAGGCCACGAGTCACAAACATCCTGAACTGCACCCTCTCCTCAGCACAGCTGAAGAAAACCAGGACACTCCTGGCTGCACATGAGAGTGAGAAAAACCACAGGGAAGCCATCCCAGCTCCGGTGGGGATCCCTGTTCTTGGGAGCTGTCCAGACATGGAGCAAGAGTACTGTGAAGAGGCAAAGAGCTTCAGTTTAAGATAAGAGACAAAGTATTCCAATTCTCCCATAGGGAACGGGAGCAGGCACATGAGAAGTGGTTTGGAAAATCCCTCTCTGACTTGCCTGCAGTCACACAAGAAGGCGGGAGCAAAGCAGGGACTTGTTTTCCTCTTCATGCCACTTTGACTGTGAAGAGCCATTCTCCTGAGGAGCCCAGTTGGTTCCTCCCAGAGTCAAGCAGGGATGACACCCATGGCTCTCCCTTTGGTGTGTTGGAAAGCTTTAGGTCAAGACACAAACTGCTGGAGAACGTTTAGGAAGGACAGAGGAATGACTGCAGCATGAACACCCTGCCCTGACACTATCCTGAGCAGTATGCTTGTCCTCCAGGCACAGCTAATGGTCCCCTACCTCTGTTCCTGCTACAGCTCCTGTTCTCTTGCCACTGCTCTAACGAGTTTGTCTTATCAGAGGTGAAGAAGCCTCAAGGCAAACTCAGAGTTCCTCTGTCCTGCTTTTGGCTTTATGTCTGACCCACAAAAGGAGAAATGCTGTCCTTCTCATGACTCCTTGGCCAATCCCATCCAAGTCTTGCCTGCTGACCCAACGCTTTTCAGTCACCCAGACGCTGACTGCTGCTTTTTTCCTGTGCCTTGGTTTATTCTCAGCCACATCACTTGAAAGGATGAGCAAAGCTGAACATCCTCTACTGTTTTCTTTCAAGTGCTTTCTCCAGTCACCTCCCTGGGTCCTGTCTCAAGTCAGAACAAAAGGTAACCAAAATGACTTTTGCTGCTGGCATACACAAGTGTCCTAAACTGTGACCACTTCCCAAAAGTTCTAGGTTAAAACCTTTGTGAAAGCATTGAAAACATCTTTTCCTCCCTAAAATAACTGTAGTTCTGAAGAAAAGGAGACTGCAGCCTGCCCATTACCATAAACATTTTCCCCTGGGCAGATGCCTTTTTCCCAAGGGAGACCACGAAGCAGAACTGTGGTGGAAAACTGGCATGTTGACAGTGTAATTCATTAATCCTGTCCTAGAACAAATTCTTGGTCCATGCTGTAATGAGCCAGCTAAGCATGTTTGTCTACAGAGGAAACAATTAAAACCAAAGTTGCAAAACACGTTCTCTTGCAAAATCCTTTCCCAAGAACCCCAAACCTGCAATAGACTTTGGCTCACACCTCACAAGAAAAGGTACCTTTGGCTTTATCTTCCACCCAGCACTTCCCTCAGTGCCAAGGGTTTCAAACCTCACAGCAATACGCTTCAGATGTCACTGCAGGTTGGGGGGGATGTGGAGGGGAGGCAGGGAAGTGAAGCAATTGGGCCAGCAGATGCCTAAATGCCATTTGCTCTGTGCACCTCAGCCGCAGTCAGATTTCATCCCTGGAGGAAGGCTCCCTCTGACAACTTCTCCAGCTGTTTGTATCCAAGTTTCCCAGTGGAGTAACCTGGTGTCCCACCCGAATGCTCACACATGCACTGTCAGCCACCGGGATGTTAAAGAACGGGTGTAAACCTAAACCAAGAGAGCAACCATCAGATGCTGTGTACTTCATTGCTAGGGGAAAACAGCTTCAGCATGTGCCACAAACATGAAGCTGCCTGTTCCCGAGCTCTCACAGAGCCTGTACTAAGTGCCTTTCCCCCACACTCCTCCTTTCAACTGCCAAAAGGAGGAGGATGTACCTGGTTTTATTCACTTTAACATGCCTGAGTGTATGCTGACAGTTGTTGCTGCCATTGGAAGGGACTGGCAGAGCTGGGGCTGCAAGGCGAGAATTGCGAAGGAGTCAAACTGGAACCATATGGATGAAGCATGAGAGAAATGGGGGGTGAGTTTCATGGCTATTCAAGAGTGACCCTTAGCCCCTGCCTTCATTTCTCGCAGTCCTGATGTGCTCCAAATCACCTTTCCAGCATAATTTTTCTTCCCCTTGCACAAGGTCACTGCTCACTGTAACTCTCCTCTTGTATTTTTGTGACGAGACTGTCCAGTGAATGCTTGTATTGTAGTCAATGGACAGAGCGAAGAACTGCAAGACAGCAAGGAAATCTCCTTTTGCAGCACAGGGTAAGTGGTTGTAATGTTTTCTTTCCTTATTTTGCTTACAAAACCTCAAAAGCTGCAGACGCTACAAGGCAGCATGTTGCATTGCTGCAGCCAGTGTATCCATCACTGAGGGAAGCCAGACCTGGTGGGTGCAAGTTATACCCAAAGCAGATACTAGCACTCATATTAATGAGTGGTAAATCAAGCCCTACTTTATAAAGACCTGAGGTAATGCTCATATAAAACCAAAAGAGCTTTACCTCCCTCCTGCTCTCTGCTGCTTTCAGTTTAGCTCCACCGTGTAGCAAAAGCAAACCCCCCATTTAGGACTAAGTTAACAAAACCCCACATAGTTATAGAAGACAACTCTCATTGATATAATCAGTGGAAGGGTGTCTGAAACATGCCCAAGCATCAGCTGGTACAAGTCAAATATGCTGGACTTCAGTGTCAACCTAAACTTACAAGAGCAATAGCACTGGTTTCAGCATAACAGCTGGACAGATGCAACTGACAGCAGATATGGTTAGTTGAATCCACATTACCCATGGTGCAAGAGCTTGGACACACGGTCCTGGCTTCCTGCAGGAAGCTGGCCATAGGCAGACATGCCCTGTTAAAAAGTCAAACACCTTTTTTACATCCGAACTGGAAAAGTGCACACAGTGAATCACTGCCAGCCTCTGTCTGTGGCTGGGCCCTTCAGCCACCACTTGCTAAGGCTGCCTGAAGCATTTGAAGAGGAAGTAGAGGAGTAAGAACCATTTAAAAGCCATGAGAGGCTGCATTTATATTTTCTCTTTCTTTTCTTTCTTTTAAAGGAGTTGAAGGGACCCGGAATAGACTCCCTCATGAGTGGTGGGTGACCCTGCTCCACTGGGTGCAAGTTACTCACATGAATAGTATCTTTAATTGTCATATCTTGGATACTAGCCTGAATTCACACTAGAAAGTTTCTAGAAGAGCTATAGTGTGACCCGGGATCTCCCAAATCCCAAACCAGCATCACTGGACCATCTCCCCTACTTGTAGCTCATGTTCCTTTGTTCACATAAAAGAAATGGGCCAAACTGCCTGCTCCTCTCCAGCCCTCCAGGCTTCTAGTAAAAGACCTGATCAGGGTGATGCTGTTTCTCCAACTCCCAACTCTCTCCCACCATTTACATTAATCTCTTTCCAGCCATAAACATGAGGTTTGCTACACCATTTCATGGGCATTCACAGTGCCAAGAAGCCTGGTTATAAATGAGTTTCAGTTTAATTGAAAAGAGACCATTTTAGGAATTGGTTGCAGGGTGAAGAAGGACAAATTACTTCATGATTCCACAGATTTTCCTCTGGCCTCAAATGATATCTTACTGTTCCCCCATTGTCTTAAGATTCTCCCTTTAAAACTCACTGAGATTTTGAGGCAGCTCCAACTGCAACAGTTCCATTATTTAGTGATTATAAAGGTGCTTTTGGCAAGAAAAAGCTGCCTAGAAAAAACAAGGGAAGATATGACGAGGAAAATGTGAACAACCAACTCACCAGCCTCTCATGTGAGAGGGTAGATAGCAAGTAAAAGATCCAGTGTGTTGGTTTGGTAACTTCCCCAGTAGAAGCCATGCAGGCAAAGGGACAAGTGAGGAAGCTGTAAAAAGCAAGAGATTTTCACTGGCAAGAAGGGGTAGCAACTCTGCTGTATAAAACACTCATAAAATCCTCCAAACCTCAGCCCCAAATCCTCCAAAGCTCAGCCCCACTTACCCAGATCCTAGGTAGCAGGTAGTTGATCCTAGCCTTCCTTCTGCCTTTATGGGAATGTGGCCTACGTTCACCAGGTTACTTTGGAGTGAGTTTCAGAGCGCTCCATGTATTTGCACAACTGAAATGGTAAGAAGAAAACCAGCAACTAAAGCAGAACTATCACTGCAGCCTGTTCATAATCTATGAGAGGGGATTCACCAAATTCGAATGACCCTTTGGTCATGAAAACTGCAGCCCATCTCTTAGCAAAGAGTTGGGGTCAATTATATGTACTTTGTTCCCATGCTGTGGCAAAGAGGGATAGGCTAAAACAAGCAAGGATCCCAGGATGTTGGAAAGCACGGGGTGACCTGGAACAAACTAAAATCAGGAAATACAAGGATAACCTGTAGATCAAAGGGTATAATTCCAGGTTGCCAAATAAAGGGGTGATTATGTGAGCAGTTAAGGAGGGATTAGAATTGTAGGTGATAATAGCAAGCAGCTGGAAAGGGAGGCCATAAGGAGGCAGAAATGAGATAAAAGGCAGGTGGAAAAAAAGAAAGGCTTGAGGAGAATCTTACCCCAATTAAAAATACGGAATTAAGTGCTCTAATGTGCTCAATCTTCATATACAAGTGTGAAATGAGGCATGCTGTGAGACGCTCTGACTCCAGCTGATGCCCCAGCTTCTTCCACATCTTCCTGCTTTCTGATAAGAGCAGCCTCTCAACCTCTGCTATGTAGATCCAATACACAAGGAGACCACGCAGGAAGATGTCTCTACAACTATCAGACATCTCCATCTGTCTGCCTTCATTCTGTGGAGACTGTGGTCCTCCGCTTGCATCCGTTTGCAGACATAGTCCCCCAAGGACTCACACTGCAGCACAAAGCAGTCATATCTGAAAAAGTTGCCCATGTCTTTGCCATTACATTGCAAGTAATGCTGCCAATGGGCAGCCCCCTCTTTAGGGCCAGATTCCTTCCCTTATGCAGGGGCTATTGCTCCCTATAATGACCTCTTAAGTACCTTCTGTCTGCTTCAAGGCAATGCTGTACCTCTCTCACACAACATAGAATCGTAGAATGGTTTGGGTTGGAAAGGACCTTAAGATCATCCAGTTCCAACCCCTGTTTCATTGTCCTTTGCAGGAGCTCCTTCCTCTTCTGCCCATGTCCCCAGAGCTGCAGCAGGGGCAGAGCAGACCCATCTCACAGGGGCATGGTTCTCATTTCCTAGGCAAAGTCAGCAGTAAATTGCTCTGTCATGGTCTGGCTGCTCTGAAAAGTCCAGTTAGACATCCATAGAAGGAGACAATGCAGGGCTGTTCTTGTCCAGGGAAGCCCTGAGCAGAGCTGCAAGGGGAGAAATGCTTCTGAGGGTGGTTGGGATTTGATTTTTAAGTGGCTGTGGCTGTTTTAGGATCATGCCTTTGGGATTTTAACACTTGTTCCTTTGTGCCAATTACACCACTCTCATTCTTTATGCAGAGCTGTGAGTATCTGTCATTGGCATCACTTCCAACACACTGAATGTCCAGGAACTGCTGCACTCAGTGTTTGCTTGCTCACACCCCCAAACTAACCTGGTCATTCACCCTTTTCCTCACAACTAGCGTTTGCTGGGGCAGGGGAATGAAGGTTTCCTGATGCATCTATTCCCAGAGTGTCACATCTTTTCCCATACTGCCAACACTTAGAATACCATTTCAGACCTTGCTAACTCTACTACCTCATTCCTCAGAGACACATAATCTTCTGCCTGCAAAGTGCTCCTAAGCAGAGGAGAGAAAACAAGCTAAAGGAGGGGGGAAAATAGTTATACTTTGTGATGCTTTTCACTAGTATAAGCATTCAGGTACATCTGGCCTGGCAGCCCACTCTAGCTGTAAGCAGGTCCTCAGTTCTCTGTTTCTATTAGAAATATGTCTTGGCTCCCCATGATTATTGTTCTTGGGAGACCTTTGGCAGCATTCATTGAGAACAAGGGACATTACAACTGTTCTAAGGTGTATTATAGCGTCACAAGGGAACAGGTCAAGGTCAGGGTATGGTTTATTCCCTTCCATGGAGTGAGTCAGGGTTGGATGCATCCCACCACATCGGGGTACAAACGGATAGCTGAGTGAATGCACGATTTGGACCCCTTGGGACTGCTTTTTCCCAGCCCCTTGACCTCAAGAAGCCCGTACAATCCTCTGTTCAAACTGGCTCTCTATCTCAAATGAACTGCACCTTTTGTACACGATCCTTGCCAATCAAACCGCTTCAGACTTTACACATGGAACAAAAGAGGAACGAAAGGAAAGAGCTGGGCTCACCGAACTGCTCAAGAGAGAGAAGGTTGAAATACCATCTCCCCCTTTAGTGCCCAAGATAGCTACACTCCTTTTCTCCCCCACACAGCGATTACTGCAAAGCATGGAAGCCTAAAGCAAATAATTGCCCGTCTTGCAATGATTTTACATGAGATTTGGGCACCTCCCTCCTCAGCCTCCTTTGAACATTGCACCTGGCCCTTGGCCCCGGAGCAATTACGTTATCCTGTGGGACTGCCAGCTGCCTGTGTCTCCTTCCTGCTCTGTGTCTGCTCTCCCCTCTCACCCCTTCCTTGCAGCCTGCTGCTTCTCTCCGTCGCAGGTGAGAGGCTGCCTGAACAACAGGGAGCAAGCCTGGGAGAATGATTTTTAAACCCATTAAGGGAGTCACCTAGAGTTTTATGGGGCTCTGGTTTTAAAGCTCAGGAGAGCTTGCACTTGATGTGGAACATACAGCCTGCAGGCCTCATTTCACTGAGTGTTCACCTTTTACCCCACGCTGCCATGCCACTTGCCAGTTATCTCGCTTTGCTTTGATGTTTCCCATTTTAACGCTGACAATGCTGATGGAAGAAATCTCAAGAGATGCTCCATTATGGAAACAAGACACAGAGATACAGCTGATGGCTTAAGATCATAAACATCCTCCAGGCAAACAGGGAAATGTTCCTACTTTAAAGGTTCTTTGGCTTTTCTACTTGTCAGCTCCCCAGTTTCAGCCGGGAGCAATTTGCTGCAATGCTAATTGTATGTTTTCCCTGAGCTGTGCAAAGTTATAGGCCAATTATTTTTCCTCCACCCCTGTGATGTATGTGGATTCCTGAAAAAAAATATGAAGGAAGAAGCCAATTCTTTTTGACCAAGCAACAAATCAGCATCATTCCTTGAAGTCAATGAAAAAAACACCTTTATCAAAATATAAGCAAGGAATTGCAGGGTAGAGGCAGTTTTGTGCTGCCATTGCTTTCAGCAGGAAAAGAGTTAAACTAATGCCAAACACCTCTGGAGATGAAGAAGCATGAGGCAACTTTGCAGCTAAGCTACATATGCATTCTCTCTGTTGTTTAAAGTACAGAGCACTTGCATGCAAACTGGCTGTAAGAGAAACATCTGCTGTGTTTATAATCCCAAAATGTTAATATCCTTATAATTTAATGTTCGGTTTCTGCAATGCATTCCTTCTGAGTGACAAGAATACAATTTCACTCACATTAGAAGCCTGGAAAGTCTATGGTTTCCCATCTTAGGATCCTTTGAGACACAAAAGAGGGTCTCAGCTTCAGAGAAGGTCTGATCCATAGAATGAAGGTGTACTTACAGAATTAGCCGGGATATCCCCCCCATTTCAAAGCTTCCATTTTGAGAAAGAAAATCCTGGGCTTTTGCACAAAACTGGGAAGCCAATTCCTTATTCTGGGTGATAATCCAGGTGTGGTCTAGAAGAAGAAGCAGAATAGCAATTGTTGTGATGGAGATGGGAGGGAGAAGTGCTGTGAATATCTCGTATGTGCACCATGAAGGTCTGTGAGCTGGTGTCTTCCAAATCTGTTTCCTGTTACACTAAGTGTCCTGAGCTACTCTGATCTGCAGCCAAAGCTAAGTGGACATTAATGACTGCATAGAAATATGGTGCAGATTGTCCAAGGGTCACCCAGAACATGGTTCTTGCAAGTTTAGGTGATCTAGAAACTAAAGCAAGCATATGGATTATGCTGTGACATATGCAAGCCTCTTTCCCACATTGTCCCCAGACATTCCTGACTCCCGTCACATTGCACCCTGATCACCCAAGGAACAGTAAAAAAGCCTTGCAGAGCCCCATTTTTACAATAGACACAGGTTACTTACTAGAAAACTGTCCCATCAGAAGCAAACAGTATGTGGTTATAGTGCAAGCAAACAAACTGCCTTCAACAGTGCTAAAGAAGAATGATAGGAGCAAGCAGTGCTATTAAAGATGTGCAAAGATCTAATAGCAGAAAGGATGCTCTCTAAAGGACAAGGCTGACATTCCTTTGCTGTAAACAACACCAAGAGAGGAAGAAAGACCCGGATAATAAAAACTTCAACACTTGGCCAATGGCAAGTCTGTTGATCAGAACTCTGAGAAGTCATACTTGTGTTGCAGTACCAAACAGCACCATCACAACATAGGATGATAGAACAGTTAGAGTTGGAGAGCACCTGACATGGCTTCTTGGTTCATTACAATACTCTGTTGGCTATTGCCAGCTGAAGACAGACCGAAATAGGACATCTTTTGGAAGCCAAGAGAAGAGAACATGTCCATCCTATAATCCCCTAGCATTTCCACCCGGGGATACTTTCCAGGTGAGAGACCAGGGTCTCCAGCAACATTGGTGCAACCCTGTTGTATTCAGTGATATTTTGCTCATGTTTATCTCATACCCTGGTAATTCCTTGGCATTTCCATTAAGACCACAAATCACTTGCTTCTTCACTGTGATGACTCACTACAAAAACCAGCAGCCAGCCAAGTTCAGAGAAGTGATTTGGAGGTGAAAAGCTCCTTAACCTACTTCGAAAACTCCACAGCCCTAAACCGCACCATCCAAGAGACAACAGTTATGTGCAGCCTATAGATCACAATAAAAGCAAGTAGGCCAAAGACCTATCAGCTCTTTTATGTATACTTGGCAAGGTTACAAGACAACAATCCACTTCCCTGGGACCTTTTACTCTTCTATAAATTCCAAGAGCCACATTTAAAAGTGAATTGGCAGATGCAATATTTTAGTGTAAGGAAATTTGTTTTGTTCCAGCAACAGGCAAACATCTTCAGTCAGAAACAATGAAAGGGAGGGTAGATTTCCTCTGAAGCCAGACAGAGCAGGCTAGTGGTATCTTCATGCAGAAAGAAAAGTTGGATCGTGTGATGAACTACAAAGACATTCTGCAGAAAGCTGAATAACACTTTTTTGTCCGGAAAACCAGAAGTGCAGGCACTTTTGGAAGGATATGGAATGTGTTACAAGTTGTAATCCTCCCAGCAGAACCTCAAAAGCCTTGGCTTGTTCTGCTCTTTTAAATTCAGAACTTGACAGCTATTTAACCAGAACCACAAGTGTTAGAGGTGGAAAAGGCCTAGGGATTATCTAATCTATTCCATGACTTGAACAGAGAACAGTAACACTAAATCTGTGCTGCAAAAGTGATGTGAAAACGTCTGCACAAGAAAGGATCAGCAAAACTGGTGCTGGAATTCCAAGGAAGCACATTCCCCTTGTCTTGCAACTCATTAATTAATCTTCTAGCTGTGGTGTTACCCTTGACCAGAAGAATGATGGCACTGGAGTCTGTGCTGCTTTAAGGCTGCCAATGAATGCCCACACATGAAGAATTAATCTTTCCAAGTGGTGTAAACCCACTCAGCAGGTTCCCTGCTAGGGAAAAAAGGCAATGGCATTCATCCACCACCAAAACATGCATCTTTTATACTTTAATAGCAATGTTGCTTTGAGTCTTAAGAAACAAACTCTCTATAAATCACGTCATAAAATATATCCGGACTGATTGTTTACAGGAAAGCTCAGCAATGTCAAGTTTGGGGGGTTTTGATTTTCTTTTGGGTTTTGGCTTTTTTTTTTTTTTTTGTGATAATCTAACATAAGAAAAAGCACTTTTCTTCTGATGCTGGAAGTAGGGCAGTTTATTGTGTGTGGATTAAAAGCCTTGCTCACAGTTTAAGTATTTGAAGGTGTGTCAGCCAGTGGCAACTGAAGTCCCCTATCACCCCCTCCCTGTTTTATTGGTATTAATATTTGTGCTTTGCAGGTCTGCTGTAAAATGGATTGTGTTTTGCTGAACTTTTCACCCTTCTTCTTCCACAGTGTTTGGAACTTGCAGGGGGACAGCTCAGTGAAGTTACTTGGGTACGGGTTAAGAAGAGAAGGTGATCTAGGCCTTGACCCATGACTTTCTGAGCCTTCTGAATGATGGCTTAAAGATAACAGCCTCTTTCTCCAGTGGGGCAGGTAGCTGGAGGGTTGGCTGGCAAAGGAAGGAAGGCAGAAGCCCAACCCTGACAGTTCTTAACACTGCAAGGGAATAAAGCACAGAGCAAATCCCTCCAGACATCCACCTCTAAGGATGGTGCCCCTGCCTCAGTTTACTTAAAGGTCTCTTCAAAAGAATCATGCTGGGACTGCAGCCAAGGAACGCCATAAAATGAGATAATAGCAATAGGAGATAGAGTGAGATCAAGATGCACACAGAGAAATCCGTTCGTCTTCTGGCTGCCCTCAGCAACAGGTAGACACAGGAAGACCATTCTGCTACCAGCTTACAGTGTCCCCATTGTCTTCCTGGATATACAAGAAACATACTGACAAAATCTCATCTCTTTTTCGATCCTTTTAAGTCCTTAAGACACAAGTCTCCTGGAACGACTCAACACTTTTCCTTGGATGTCCCAGTGGCTCTCACCAATGTCTCTTTGGAAACAAGGAGGCTTAACTCCACCTGGAAGCTCATTAAGGCAGAATCAAACCCATTTTCTGGGTCTCTCCCATTCCTCAGATCTTCAAAGGGGGCGTGAAACTTTGCATGCAAAGCAGATTTTGGGTATGGTGAAACATTTTAGTTAGGTGGCAGAAGGGGCTTGGTAAAGACCACACACTTCAGCAACAAGGCAGCCCAACACTGAAGCCCGCAGAGCTGCTGAAGCGGTCTGTAACATGGATCTGAAGGCTTTGGCTTTAACATCTGTGCTAAATACAGACTGAACCAATGCTTCCACATGCAGAAGATCTGCAGGCAGATGGCTACCACCTCTGGAGCATCCAGCAGTCCTTTCTCTGGCTTCGCCTTTGCGTGCCACTGTCCTTATCGAAAGGAGTAATGACACATCCCCAGCTGGAAAACAGGCTGCGTTGGCATCCAGCAGCCCAGATGCTTTGCTGAACTCTCCCCATCCCTCCACTCTGCAAAGCTGTGCTGGGAAGATCAGGAGCAGATTTCTCCTCGTATTTCTTGCACTCTTCCTTCCAGCCATGGCCGGCAGCTCCAAAAGAAATGCCTCTTTTTTTATGTTTTGGCACTTCCACTGTTGGCAGGAGGGAGGAGGGAGAAAAACAAACCTGAAGCTTCCAGAAGCTCCATAAACAAAGATTTCTTTTCAATATGGTCCTGAAGTGAGCCAGAGATCTGGTGAGCAGAAAGAAGAGGGAGGATTATAGCCTCAGCACTGGGGGTGCTTCTCTCAAAAACAGAACAAAACCAAGTCTGCACCTCTCCTGCACACTCCACCACTGAGACATCCAGCTTAGACTGCAAAGTGCTCTAATTGCAAGAGAAAGGGATCTCTTTCAGAGTGCACTAAATGTGCTTGCTCGATAGCATTAGACAGTGCTGAGGGCATTAATCAGTGCTGACAGGCTGAGGAAACATGCTGCTTCAGCCACAAGGATGGACAGGCTTGGGTACATCACAAGGCAAATGCTTTTTTCAGGTGTGGAGGCACATCCAACATCCTGCCAGATCATGGATGAAAATGGAGCAACTCTTGCACAGGAACTCTTCTAGAATGATTTTTTTCTGTTATCCTTCTGTGTATTGAAGTGGCCCAGACAATAGCTGCTCTTCACTGAACATGTTAGTTACATCCCTGAACCCAGTAAGGTGGCATAAGGAGAGTCCATGATACTACAGGTGCCTGTTACACTGAAGACAGAGAGGAATCAGCTCAGAACTGGGAAAGCAGATGAGAGCTCCAATAAGAAACCTTTCTTTGTGTGAGCTCCATTATCTGTAGTGAGGCAGGTTTTCCCAGCTCTCTACACTCTAAACAGACCTGCAAGCTACTAAATGTTCAGGAAGAAATTACTTCATAATATAGTTGCCTCCTCTCCTTCCAAGAGCTGCTGGGATTTGTTGCTATCGTTAAAGCATACTCCAGGCTCCTGCCACTTTGAAACTGCCTTCATAGCATATAATTTGGGAGACTAGAGCTTGATTTTGTCCAGGGTTAGACTCAGGCAGTGCAGTCCAGTTTTACTCGCAGATTAACTAAAGCCAAGCTCACACGTATTAAGCTGCATGGCTTTCATGAGTTGTATTGGTGCATATCTGCTGGCCCTAACTCTAATCCTAACCCTGTTGATAGTACTATTTTCTTCCAAACCTAAACCAAACTGATTTACTGTCACACACTGCTCATACAGCCCAAGGAAGTGCTTCAATAGAACTTGAGCTTAAATAGATCCGATTTCTTTTTGACCTGAAAACGGTTGTACCTGATACTACGCTGTCAAGAGGTGATTTGTTTTCCACATTGATTTAAGTAAGAGTAAGATCGGGCAACCACAATCTCAAACACACCAGTTTAGTAAAATGCTGCCTCCCGGCCAAGCGTGCTGCTTGGCTGTGGAGTCACTACTAGACAGATGTGATCTGAAAATAAGCCAGTTGGTCAGATAACAAAAGCTCAGCTCTTAATCCTATCATTAATGAATAAGTCACGAATGAGTCACTTCTACCTCTTTGGCTTAGTTTCCCAACTAATAAAAATTAATAACCTTTTATTTTTTCTTCCTTTTTCTTTTTTTCTTTTCATTTATCTACTTTGCTGTGATATTCTGCAGACTGATTAATGAGGTGCTCTTCTGTGAAAGGATGCTGGTCCTGGGAACAGTCTTTGGGACATGCTGCAGAAGAAGAGCATACTGTCAGGGGTGACCAAGCGGAGGCCAAAGATTCACAATTTACTGTTCTGCAGCCTCAGGGCATCATATTGCTGCTTCCCACCCAGCAATTTTCCTGTTTTTTTGGATTGGTTTTATCAAAAAGCAAGTAGGGATTCTTCAGAAAGGCAATTTTTGCCTTAGTAAAACTAACTCTATAAGGGCTATTCTCTCCTTTGAAAGCTCCACGAACTACAACGTACAACTTGCTGCTCCATCATTTAGGGATGTATTTCCCAGGAAATGGGTGCATATATTTATATGGATGTGTATATTTGCTTTAATATTGGCTTCTTTTTGCTCTGACACCAGCACAACAGCTGAACTGCTCTTGGAAGCAGTTCACACAACAGCGAACTTCCATGCAAGCTTCACACAACCGATGGGGCTTGCTGTAGGAAGGGAAAGCATGCATGTACCCAGCCTTCTGAAGGTTCGGCTGTGTTTTCTGAGCCACAGGACTGGATCCTGGTACAAATTAACATTTTCCATTCCCAGATGTTTGTTCCGCCTTGTTGCGACACCTCTTACCTAGTTTCAGCCTGACCTTGCGCTGGGCTTGAGACTGTTCACGAGTTTTTTAGTCATTGTTAAGAGTAAGGAAAAAGAAACAAACATCTGGCTAGCAGAGCTGCCAAGTGCACATTCCTGCCTTGTTTTTCAACCTTTCAATCTCTTTGTTTTCAGCCTGAAATTCCATTTGATAAATGCACGAAGAGCCACGGGGCACTGATTAGACGCAGTTCCAGTCCTGACCCACACCACTGCTCCGCTAGCATTGCCTCAGTGGAAGCACTGATAATATCCACAGACCCCAGACCCAGGGTACGACCCTGGCAGATCCATCCCGTGCGTGTTTACATATGGGCGCCTGATTCTACTCCTACTGAGGTCAATGGGAGCTTTGCCACCAACTTCAATGGGAACAGGATGGAGCTTTAACATTGTTACTGCATTGAAATGGTGTTCAAACCCATCCTTTGCCAAGATGTGGGCTTCCTAGTTTCTATAGCTGTAGTATGCTTGTTTTTAATTGGAAACAACAACTTCATTGAATCTTGGCCTGTGGTGCTGGCATGGCCTGAGCAGACCAGGTGGGATTATTTCAGCAAAGGCTCATGAAATATCAGATGCAAGAAGGGCCATATGACAACAGCTTCATCTTCTTTACCTTGGTTGCACAAGATTCAGCCCGCTGCACCTCTGTATGGGTGCATCCTCCTGGGCCACAGCTCCTCAGACCTTGGTTCATCCTTCCCAACTATGGGTGCTTCCCTGAAGCAGCTAAGTTAACTTAAAGAAGCTGCCTTAGATTTCATCTGTTGATGGAAAGACCACTCCAGGGGTTGATTCAGACCTTGGGCAGGTTGTACCACTATCCAAAGGCACCTGTCTTTTGCAGGATCCTGCTAAAGGGAGGCTAAATATTTAGTTGGAGCCAGGAAACAGGGATCAAGAGCTCCGTGTGAAAAGCAGCTTTGAATCCCTTCAGAGAGATTCTCTAGGGAAGAGGTAAGGCGCAAAAGGACCACTGTGTTCTCACTCAATGGGATGTCTTTGCAAGGCATTGCATTAATGTTGCTTGGAATACCAAGCATCTGAGTCTTTTAAAAGCTTCCCTCTGTTTTTTATTTACATGTGAGTGAGTCTGTGTGCTTGAAAACCATATTTGAAGATCATTAATCTGGGACAAGAAAGCGCCAGACTTATACAATGCTGTCCCACCCAGCTGTTGATCCTCACCAAACCCAACCTACGCAAGGGCTGACGCTGTGAAGCGGGATTGTACTGGACTGGAAAGCCTCTCTTTTCCATCAGAGATGCCAAATCTGCGGTGTGGCTTGACGATCCAAGTTGACACTGGCCATGAGAACAATTCTGTTTCCTCCCTGCTGGTCACTTCCATAAATGCCAAGTTTTGGGCAACACAATGTACAGCATTTCCAGGAGACCGCTCAATGATCTCATTTGCATTGCCAGTTGGGTTTGGGGTATTTTTTTAAATGCTATTTCTTTCAGCCATACATTTTAGATTAAAAAATAATAATCCTGCAATCTCTCAGGAAATAGGGCTTTCAAAAATGGGGATGCAAAGCAGCATGGTCCAGTGGAGATCTGAGCAGGCAGACTTTACAGCCCTGCAGCCGCTCGTTGAGCATCCTTTTTCATTAAGATTAGTTTCAGCTTCTGGCCCCTGCTCTACCAACCACGAGTCCTTTTTTCTTACCCAGTGCCTTTTTAAGGGCTCCCTCATTCAAGGGAACTACAAACTCAACAACCAGTTATTAATTTCACTTGCGTATGTATGCTCCTCATCAAGTTTCCATTCTGATTTAAGGTGATTCCTGAGTGAGGAAATTACAGCCCAAAAGAGAGCCATTGGCTGCCCATTTCCTACACAGAGGAGGTCTGAACATTATCAAGTTGTTAAGAGAGCTTCCAGTCTCATATCTCAGAAGAAAAGGGATTTGGGGTGGGTTTGAGAATATAAATGAAGGACTGCAGCATACAGGTCTTGTCCTGGCATGTCATCAGCCTAGATGGCAAAGCCCTTTTATCATCTGTAAGGAGGAAAATGCCACTCAAAGCTGGAAACTACACAGAATTTGTATCAAGAAACCTGGACAAGTATGTAGGAAATACCTGGGAAGTTGGTTTTGTGGGAGGAAAATCGTAAGCTTTCAATCAGTTCCATGTATTGAGTCCTACCAATTCAGAGTGGCTTAACAGCCTCTGCAAACTAGCAAAAAGCACCCATAAAACCTTTAATAAAGAAAACATTTTGGACTGCCAGTTTGACCAGGTCTTCTCCAAAGAAGAGACTACATTCAAGCGCTGGAAATTCTTCCTGTGTTGTACAGATGCTCTCTCCCTGACCCATAACTTCATTTAACTCTCCTCAAGAGGAAGAAAGGAATCCCTGCTAAAATTATGAGCTTTCCCATAGAGTATTTTCTTTGAGGTAATGGCCAGCACACGTGCTTTGCTTTCTCTAAGGGCTCACATGAATACAGCACAAACTCTATGCTCCTGCAGCTACAGGAATTTTTTCTTTCTCAAAGGCAAACATGTTATCCCCCTGTAATACTCTTGTCCCACTTGTTGTGCTTTCCACAGGGATGCCCAACAGCTTTAATTCATAGAATCACAACCATAGAATGGCTTGGGTTGGAAGAGACTTTAAAGCTCATCCATTTCTAACCCCATGCCACAGGCAGGGACCCCTTCCACTGGAGCAGCTTGTTCCAAGCCCCTGTGTCCAACCTGGCCTTGAACACTGACAGGGATGGGGCAGCCACAGCTGCTCTGGGCACCCTGTGCCAGTATCCCATCACTCTCATAGTGATGTCTAAATCCACCCTTTTGTTCAGGTGCTTGACTACCTCCAGGAGAAGTGTCATTAATTGTGAGATTTAGATCTAAAATAGAGCCAAGGGCCATTAGCTGGAACCCCACTGCAGCCTCATAAGACATCTGCCCTTGCCCTTAAAGGGAAAAACCGAACTAGAGCAAGTTTGCGCAACATGTAATCAAACACAGTTGTTCTCAAAGGAGAGGAGGAAGACATTTGTGCTAACATTCATCCAAGGCCCTGTGTCCCCAGATCCCACCTAATGTGGCCTTGTTCAGCTTCTTGGTCTTATTTTCTGCATGTAACTGGAGGAGTTTCCCCCTCATGAAGGTTTGCTAACCATAATGGTTGCAAAGAGCACAGGAATATTAAGAGCAGTTGACAGAGGAGCTCTCAAGGGGACACAAAGGCTCCTGGCTTACCACTCAGATTACAGACCCTTAGGATAATGCGTATCATCTTATTGGTATAATTATTATTACTTTCATTAAAGCAGAGGCTTGAGAGACCCCTGTAAGGGGAGGAGAGACTGAAATCATGCATACCTTTTTTATGACACCCAGTACAAACTGTGGTCTGAGCCAAGGCACCCAGAGAGCCTATCTCATTAAATCCAACAATACTAATGAAAAGAGACCTACACGTTACTTGATAAAATGCCACATTACGAGGTATCATGGCCTCAGACACAGGGGACTTCAAAGCTACTCCCAGCTACAGCTCTTACACAGAGCTGCAGCATCTCAGTCCATGTTCAGGTCACTAGTTCAGAGCACCAGAGGTATTCTTCAAGCTCAGAAAATGCTGACTGTTCTGAATAAAGTGGGTAGGTTTCCTTTTTGTTCTAGATCAGATCAAGCTTCTCCCCCCCCCCCCCCAGCCATTCATTTCCCCACAGCAAGGAGGAAATGCAAGGCATTTTTCTCACGCAAGGCAACACTTTGACACTGCAAGCACAGTCAATTCAAATGTTCCACCCTGAGACTGAATAATTGCTTAGCTGTGGTATCAATAGATACTACTAAGCAATAAATACCATTAAATAAATGCCATGGTTACTGAAATGAAAGCATGAAGCTAGAGGCTGCACACCAAACCCCACTCTGGTTGCTCTTACTGCTGGATTTTGCAGGGCAGAGTCAAAGGGAGGAGATCTTTGGAAGGAAGAAGAGTCAGAGTAGAATCATAGAATGATTTGGATTGAAAGGACCTTAAGACCATCTGGTTCCTACCCTGTGCCACAGGCAGGGACCCCTTCTACTGGAGCAGGGTGCTCCAAGCCCCTGTGTCCAACCTGGCCTTGAACACTGCCAGGGATGGGGCAGCCACAGCTTCT